>JAGFPH010000122.1:417016-429843 GCA_018207615.1 Philaenus spumarius | reverse complement strand
TCTTTTTCTACTTATATAAAGCTAGATGGTAACACTGGTTGAGTTCAGCCATTGACTATAATTACTAGACTAACCAAGCTTACGGGCGGTCTGTACCGCGGTCCAGGACCATGAGTAGACGTAGTACAGGACCATCTCGCTAGGAGTCGTAGGAGCAGCACCGGTATTTGGCCAAAGGCAGAAACTTGTACATCTACATACAGATAATAGCAGAAAACGTACTTGTTTTCATTATTAGAGTGAACTAAAGGTTGTTGTCACTGAAGCTGACTACTTGATGTTGGCTTATCAGTTTTAAAAAAACTTCAAAATCGTCCCTTTACCTTGATCTTTATTGCGTTTATTACTAGGCCTACCACTCATCTTACTAATATAATAATTCTACTGAAACGTTCACCCTTAAACGTTTGGTAACCCTATTGATACCTATTTCTAAAGATCTACAGTGCCGATTTTAGTGCTGTTTTTTATAAATGACAGAAAATGTTGTCATTATTATAAAAAAAACTATGAAATGTCAATTTTATTACATGGGCATATTTAAAAGGGCACTTTTTAAGTTTTTTGGGTTTTATATTAAAATCCCATTATTTCTGAAGATCTACTGGTCGATTTTAGTGCTGTTGGTTTTAAATGACAGAAAACGTCATTACTATCAAAAAATTATGAAGTGTCAATTTTATTTCATGGGCATATTTAAAAGGGCACTTTTTTTAGTTTTTTGGGTTTTATGTTAAAATCCTATTGATAGCTATTTCTGAAAATCTACCGGGCCGATTTTAGCGCTGTTTGTTTTAAATGACAGACAATGTTGTCATTATTATCAAAAAAATATGAAATGTCAATATTATTTTATGGTTTTATAAAAAATGGCATTTTTGAGTTTTTTTTTTGTTCGTTTTATGTTAACCCTAGAACCGGCAGATCGCACGAAACGTGCGATCATGACAACACATTTGTAACGCGTGATTGTATTGAATATTTGACCCACTAAAAATCTTCCAATCTCAAAAAGACAAACACCATTGGAAAGGTAATGTTTCAAACTTTATTTTTTGTATTTACAATTTCTTTCTAAAACGTATATTTACATACGTAATCATCGTTGCAGTTTATTAGTTTTCTACAAATCAATCGGCGCCCGAAAATTCATACAAAACATAACGAAATAACTCAACTTTCGACAATCTCTAAAACCCGCCCAGTAGGTTGTCTTAGTTAAACCTATGTACCAATGGATTCATCACAATTTCCCCTATCCAAAACTTTCATCCAATCAAAAATCAGACCAATAGTATTGAAGTTAGAAGGGGTTTTGTAGACCCTTGCAATTTTGCAGTTTTCCAACCAATAAACAGCGTTATTTATTTCACGTGAGATCTGTATGACCTCAATTGTTTTTTATAGATATTTTGGTATCTTTGTAAAGATAATTCTTCAAGCTAACTTCCCCTGTAAACCAAATTTGCTATATTTGAACAGTTTATTGTGTAGGACCGTGGGAAAGTGACTGATAATACGGTCTCACCTAACGTTCAAATCTGTAGCGTAACGGACTTTTTCAACATAGGGAGACATACGAGAATGCGCGCGCATCTTGTACAGACGAGAGTTTTCTATATTTTTCTAACTTTTGTTATTCAAATACTTCTAAGTCAAACACTTTTATGAAAAGATAATTTACAAGTATACAGTTCAGTTCTTTGATTTATTCTCTACACTTTGTTATAATAATATTTTATTTTTGGGCACAGCATATATTAGTAAATTACGTTTCTAACTTGGCATACTTTTGATAGCAGACTTGTAGTAAGAACATAAAATCTCGTGTTTTCAAAATAAGAAATTTGAAAATGTTAAATGTTTTTATACAGTTCTATTTAGAACTAAATTACGAAACTTTTTTACATTTATGGAAAAAATTACAAAAAATTTTTACTACTTTTTATGTAGACTTAAAGTTGAACTTTTATTTTTCGTAACTGAACATTTTTTGTTTCTTGAGCTAATAACTTTCTAAATTTTACATCTATAATTTTTTTACTGGCATATACAAATTCTTTGAATCTTTCTCTACAAAAAAGCTACAGAACACTTTTGGATTGGGGTTCATTTACTATTTTTGGCGAATTTTTGAATAAATGCTTGCACACGCCAAAAAATCCATTTTCGTTAACATTGCCGGTTCTAGGGTTAAAATCCTATAGATATCTATTTCTGAAGATATACCGGGCCGATTTTAGTGCTGTTTGTTTTAAATGACAGAAAATGTTGTCATTGTTATCAAAAAATTATGAAATTTCAATTTTATTTCATGTGCATATTTAAAAGGGAACTTTTTGGCTTTTATGTTAAAATCCTATTGATAGCTATTTCTGAAGATCTACCGTTCCGATTTTAGTGCAGTTTGTTTAAAATGACAGAAAATGTTATCATTATTATTAAAACATATTGAATATCAATTTTATTTCATCGGTATGTTTATAAGGGCACTTTTCGAGTTTTTTTGGATTAAGTTTAAAACCTTTTCCGGTTGATATCGGTTTCTAGAGATCAACCTGGTCGATGATGCGGTTTGATTTAAATGAAAGAAAATGTTGTCATTATTATAATAAAATTAAGAAATGTCATTTTTATTTCATCAGCATGTTTGACGATTCTCGACCCCTCTTTAGTAAGCACCATCTTTGCCAATTACGGGCTATACAACGATAAAGTGTATACGCCCCTGGGGGCTTTCCCCCCAAGTCGAATTTTGACTTTTACAAATTGGGTAAAATAAGTGAGAGACGGGTCAAAATATATGTTTTTAATGAAAAAAAACGTTATATTCCGTCGGCTTCAATTAGGGTATATTGCAATGATATGAAGCTTTTTCATTGTTTTTTCACAAAAATCGTCAATATCCGTTTAAAATATTAATATTAGTAATTATTACGTAGAAAGGTTCAAAAATAAAAATAAATATCTCTACTCATTTAGACTATAAAAAAGAAAAGTTCAGCTCATAGTATAGGAAATACAAAATTGGCATAGCAGTGAACGTGTTAGGATGAGGAAAACATCCACTAACATTTGAACATCCTCCATCACCTGAGCTATGTATTTTAAATGCACAAGTATTTACAGGCATTCTTAACCAGTTCAAATATATATAATATATATAAAAACCAAATACCACTTACTGACTGACTGACACACTCATCACAATTCCTCAAAAACTACCAAATGGATTGCAATGCAATTTGGTATGTAGCTTCCTCTAAGGCCCTAGGTGTTCGCTAAGAAAATTTTTCAAAAAATTAGAAATTTTATGGGGTTTTTTGGGGGGAGGGGGTGAAAGTTACAGATTTTTATAAGTTAAAAGATTTTTTTACATCAAAATTCTTGTTTCAACAGGACCTTTACAGGATGTATCACATGGCTATTGGTCCCATTTGAAAATTTTTAGTTACCCCCTCCCCCACCAACCCACTTTTGACCAAAATTGAACAATATTATGTTTCTTTAGCAGCCCCTCACTGTAACGAAAATTGCCGCAAACCGCATTTAGCTATCTTGACAAATAACCAAGATAAAAGGGGTGCAAGTTACTTTACAGCCACCCTGTATAATATACTAACTGACCCGTACCGCGTTGCCCGTGGTGGTTGGTATTTTCAAATTTTTCACGTAATTGTATTCTTTTTAAGTGTTCCTTGAATACCCGTGCGTATCCTACTGTGGTCATGAAAAAAAAAAAAGACTGCGCTATTTAGGAAAGCACTGAAAATTGTATTCCTGTAAACAAACAACTATCTAACAAGAAAGTTTTTACTACGTTTGACTTTCACTTAATTACATTGGCAATGTTGCGAGCACCTACAGCCTTAGAGGAAGCTACATACCAAATTTCATTCCAATTCGTTCTTATAGGAATTTTTAGTAACTTTGACACCCCCCAACCCTTCTAAAAATTTCGAATTTTTTTATTCCTTTCTTACCGAGCACCTACGGCCCTAGAGGAAGCTACATTCCAAATTTCAAGTTTATAGCTCATATAGAAATATCTTTAACATGGCTTTGAAATTTCTACCCCCCCAAACACCCCTAAAATGTTGATTTTTTAAAAAAACCTTTCTTAGTAAGCTACTACGGCCCTACAAATTTCAAGTTTCTAGCTCATCTATAAATTTCTTATGGAAATTTTTTGTATTTTTTACCCTCCCAAACACCCCCTAAAATTTCGAATTTTTTTAAAACCTTTCTTAGTGAGCAACTACGGTCCTAGAGAAAGCTACATACCAAATTTCATTGCAATCCGTTCAGTAGTTTCTGATAAAACGTGATGAGTGAGTCAGTGAGTGGCATTTGACTTATATATATTTACATAGATTATAAATATTTAACATTTCATTTATCTTCATGCAAACGTTTAAACCCTAGGATTTAAAAAGTCTCAGAAACTATAATTATCTGCTCCAGTGATATTTCAATACCATTAACAAAAAAAAAATGTGGGTCTGCGTCGGACCAGACGGAGGAAGTTATACTTCTTTGGCCATCCAATGGTATAGACAGTAGACCTACTAATGATTTAATATATTTTGGGAAAAACTAGTCGTAGCTTAAAGTAGCCCTACTATTTTGTAGATGATAGCCATTTCTGTTATAAAAACACTAACCAACACTGAAGGCATATTTTAAAATTATTATCCCATTTGTTCCTTCTTTGTTACATACGCTTATAAAATAAATACTCTATCGTTGCATCTGTTTTTTGGTTGGTCACAGTTAGTCTGGGGACCATGATCAGTGCTCACTTACTACACCCAACAAAATGAATGAGCTCCCGAAGTTTCTGCACATCGTCGTGAATCACCCTGCATATAAAATTTTTAAAGACTGCCGAAAACGTGTTCAGGGGACCATGATCAGTGCTCACTTACTACACCCAACAAAATTAATATTGCATTGTCATCGGTCCTTTATAAGTGTGCAAAGTTTAAAATCAATACGACTTTTTGAAGGGGGTGAAAATCACGTCGTGTTCTGGGGACCATGATCAGTGCTCATTTACTACACCCAACAAAATTAATATTGCATTGTCATCGGTCCTTGATAAGTGTGCAAAGTTTAAAACCAATCAGACGTTTGAAAGGGGGTGAAAATCACGTCGTGTTCTGGGGACTATAATCAGTGCTCACTTACTACACCCAACAAAATTTATAAAATTAATATTGCATTGTCATCGGGTCCTTGATAACTGTGAAAAGTTTAATATCAAATCCAACGTTTTGAAGTATATAGGAAATTATACGAAGAAAGGTATAAAAAAGCACTTTCCGGATTTAACCAAGTCAAAACAGTAAAGTTTGATATAAGACAAGACCAAGCCAGCATCAGAGCTTGTGTTGTAACGGTAAACAGGAAACGAGTGAGTCAACAATAATTTGCCCATGCTGATAATGAACTAGTTCGTGATTTCACCACGGAGCGCTGGCCTACTGCTACGCCTTAAGTCTTGCTTCAGATTACTGCCGATAGGTGCCCTTGCTGTGCCGTCGTTTTTGCCGGCATCAACTATTACTATGGGCTCGGGATGTCTAGTAATACTTACATAGTCAATGGTTCAGCCGCACTGATCGGTGTCCACCAGTGGGAATAGTGTCCCAGAATGCAAACTGATCTGACATCGGTTAAATGAAATAGCAGACGACTTCCGCTCTGATCAGTGATCTGCTCACCGTAACTAAACTACGGTGGATTGGTCACCGTAAGCTGATCAGTTTTCTCAGTGGCGGTAAAATTAAAATATTAGACTTTAGGAGTGTTCAATACGATGTTGTTGGAATAATCTGTTCATAACGGATAGTAATGAAGTTCATAAAGGATAGTATATATATGCCAAATATATATGCCAATGTGTTAAAGTTAAAACATAACATTATAAATTGTAAAATAAGTTTTTAAGCTTAAAAGATGGTTTTCAAAATAACCAAACTTAATTAATTGCGGGTTGCTCTATTTTGTCTCTGTGTGTAAATAAATCGTACGAACGTATTCATAGTACTGGTATTACCAAATTCGCTGCCATAAGAACTATATTTTAAATGATATCTTTATTATCGATAGCATTTACAGTTCCAACTCGATCCATTTTTGTTTTCTTACTAATAAAATAATAAATGCTTCCACTTGTACTTACTACAGCTAATTTAAAAGACCGCCACAACCTCTCACCGGTGTATTTGTAAAGCCTGTTCAGCCGCACTCATCTATGATCAGTTAAACGCTATGTCATCTGTCACCGGTCTGATTGATCAGAAATTTACCGATCAGTGCGGATGAACTCAACCAATGATTCACTGACATTAATTATTAGGCACTTCCCGTAATCGTACCCCCCTCAACCTTATACTTGAATTAAAGCTCTCGACAAAAAACTGTTGGGAAAATTGCCAGAATTGAACATGTTTTAATTTTGGAAGCACCTTTTGGGCGGGAAAGATTTTTTAGATTTTTTCAATTTTTTCATTTTTCCACTTTGAGCGTGTTTAGTAAGAAAGCGGTAAGAGATAAGAAAAAAATGTTAAATACAAAAGTTGTAGAAAATTTTATTTCAAACTAACGATTTTCCATTAGATTTATGTATGATCCAATCATCCGTTCAGCCGCTATTCATCCGAGAAGGAGCTCCGGCACACAATCCTTCAAATTTTCCATGATAATGTTTAGTAAGTTTGAGTCAGCTGCCAAATAAAACAGCTGATTTATGCTCGGTTACCTATGTACAAACGAGCCATAAAGATTAACGAGATTCTTTAGCGAATTTTCCAACTGCGAGCGAAGCGAAGCAGTCATCTGAGGCGGGGTTGGGACGCGAATCGTCCAGGGGCAGAGCCTCTAGTCTCTATATATACATCTATACATATAAATAAAATTGAAATGTCTGTGATTTCAAAATAAATACTTTTGTCTAAGCTCATATATTATGGTTATTCACACAAGCACTTTTTTGTCCAGGCTAATTTCCAATTTTGTGCTGAACCAATTTTGTAGAAACTTTCATTTGCATGTAGAAGACTTTTCAGAGATTAATCGAGACTACTTTTTATCCCGGAAATATTTGGGGTTCTTATTTAAAAATTGAAAAATGTAAGAATTACAGTACGACCTGTCATATCCGGGACGCATCTCCAATCAAATTTTCGTATTTTGGTTGTGTGCCGGATGGGGTGGAAAAGTGAAAGTTGCAGCTAGAATAATATTTGCGCGCCGAGCCTAGTCCAACTCTGAAGTAAAAAACAAATCGTAACAATTACTATTAAAAACTAAAACAACGCCCGATTCTTTTAAGTAAAAACAATTTGTTAAGGTTGGAAGTTTCAAACAAGTTGGGTTGTATTCTGATAAAAAAATAAAACACTATGTGGTTCAGTGATAGTACAATTTTATTGCAAAAAAAAAAATAGATAGAATACTCGCCTGACATGCACCATTTGTTAGGGTTAGAAATTTCAAACGAGTTGGGTTGTATTCCAATGAATAATTAAAACACTATGTAATTCAGTGATAGTACATTTTTATTGCTCAAACCTAATTTCGTTTAAGATATTGATTTTGTCTCTTTGTCTTATTTCTATTGACATACCTTTATTGATTGTTGACCAAAAGACAGACCACTCTGAATATTAGCTCTTAAGTTTTCATGCATAAACCCTGGCTTATACTCTTGTTAAGATCCCAATGTAACCGTATTGAAAATTAATTCACTCTGCTTGTTCACTGTATTTGCCAGCACTCAGAAACCCCTATTGGCTTCGCCCAGAGTCTTCCGAATGTGCCATTGTCCAGTGGCCGACTTCGTCGCTGTTTGAGACCAAGCAACCTCCATCCCTTTCGCAATTGGTACTGGCCTGTAGACCTCGCCCAAAGTCTTCCTAAGACCCCGGCCTGTCCGTCCATCTCTCAACCTGCTGGCCTTCTTGACCAACCCACTCTGGTCTTTCCTCGCAGTACACTGGCCTGGCCGACCACTCCACACTGGTCTCAATTCTAGGTCACGATAAAGTTTATATAGAAGACTTCCACCTGCTTAACTGACCTGAATCTTGAGTGTTATAATATACCCATGTCAGGTATTTCTACACTTAATACTTTCTATTTCCATGTTCCATTCTTTTTGAACCAAGAATCTTACATAAAATATTGTTTACTTGACCTACAATTAAACTAACCATTTCCTAATTATTCCTAACATATTCTTTACAGTTCCCAACATCACTTAAAGAGCTCATGAATAGTTAGAAAGAAAACAGGGGAAGTAATTTGGTTGCTGGGTTTGAAAAATGTGGAATACATCCATTGAACAAACAACAGTTACTAGACAGACTACCTCAAAATCCAAATGTTGATTATGACTCTATCGGAGATTCCTTTTTGGAACAGCTTGAAAAGAAACAACCCGAATAATACCTATAAACTGGTGGACCAAAAGGGAAGAAGAAGATCTTTTTTCCTGCAAGTGGTGTAACAGCTCGAAAAATAAAAACTCAAAGCTAAAAAAAAAACACACGAAATGGGAAAAGGGAAATGAAGTAAAAAATGTTCTACTCTTGCTCATCAGAAGATGAAGACAATGTAGAAGTTGTATTAGAGTATGATGAAGTTAGAAGTTAGTGAGACCTGGAAGATAGCATTCAAGTTCATGAAGTCCCCTTCTTAATTCTTCAGTTTCTGACGACTTGTCATAGTTTGCAGTTGACAATAAAATTTTATTATCGTGAATTATAATGGACAAAAGTACCCTAGAAGCATTATAAGTCTTGCCCTACAGTTGAGTGCATGAGAAAAAAGCTTAAGTTCTGGCGCTGGCCCAAAAAGAAGGACACTTTTTCTTATGACTGGGAAGATGTATATTGTAAAATAAAACCACCTAAAATTGATTCAAAACGAAACCAGTTCATTGTATCAGAACTAAATGTGTTTTTTAATGAGTATTTTTGTTCAATTTTCTACCATTTCCATAAAGAGAAACATGTAACATTTACAATTACAAGGATTGGAATATTTAAGAATGGGATTATTTACCGTATTGTTACCGTATGTGGTTTAAGGGAATTTTTGTTGTTGTTGTAGACGGTTAGACAGATTTTTTTTATTACGGCCTGTGTTTTTGTTTTTCGTTTTGGTTACATTTTTTATTTTAGTTAAGATATTGGTATTTCTGGCTCGTGATATAAGTTTGAAGTTTTAAATTAGGTGTGTTTGTTGTTTTGAAACATGAGAATGCCACTTACATTGGTTACATGGTTGAAATTGGATCAGTTTTGTTCTTGTTTCAATCTTAGGTAATTGTTAATTCAGGACATTACAGCAGTTTTAAAATCGGTTTTTGGTTTGGTATTGATAATTTGGGTGATTAAATTTAAATTAATATTTTTTTTAAACTTTTGATAATGAAATCATACATTATTTAGTTGTATAATACAATTTATGTATTGCCTTTCTACAGTGAAATTATTTAAGACGGTAATTTTAATATCACAACATACTTCAAACTTGTGTTTAGGTAGAATCACCTCAGACTTCACTTCAAAAGAAATAGGAGCGCTAACAATTTTAATTAGTTTTTAGAAATCTTTAAAGCAACCACAGTAAGTAATTCTTCAAAGTCTGATTAAGTAATTCGAAAGAAATTTTTGAACAAACCATCATCATTTAATGAAAGTTCTGTGAATGTTAAAATATGTATGTAGGTTTTTAAAATGTTTTTTCCAATACCATCCACCATTGGTCTTATTTTTGGCGGCTTTCATATAGGCTAATAATAAAAGTGCCTGCAACGCTTGCATTGGTTAGATGATCCTTTGCACTAACACACAATAATTTGAGTTAACTCAATAGATAATTTTATGATAATATGGGTGGAGATTTTTGTCGCCACCGATGTTGCTCTGTATTGGCGATTTTCATCAATCAAAAAATGAACGGATCGGTCGAAAATCACCCCAATGTATACTTAACTTTTAGACAAAACTAACGAGTACGTCAACCAGATTCATAAGTTAAAGAGCATAAGTTCCGTAAACGCTCCGGAATGCTATTTGTCCCTGGTTTGCAGTGTCACCACCATGTGCAAGAATATTTCCCACATTGACCATTGACTATATTCTAATTCAAATGTGAGTAGCGACAGTGCGACTTTACTCAGATGTTCCTTGCAATAGGATCTCAGCATTCATCGCACCTGCGCGGGAATGGACAAGATTATTCTATAAATAGTATAAATTTTACGGCGCAATCACTCCGAGTCGTTTATTCCTACACCATGTGCTGGTGACATTCGTGTTAATAGGCAAAAATTATAAAATATCAAGAGAGTATTGGATTACTAATAACTGTTTATGAAAATCTAAAGCAAGATAAACTTTACAAACGTTTTTCCGTCTAAGGTTGGGTAGGAGGTCATGAACCCCCTTGTATCCACACCTGAGCTCTTGACTGTGGTTAGTGAAGAAATTTATATTCTGGAAGTTCCTTGGTTTTCACTTTAGAAACCTAGACTGATCAGAAGCACTTTCCTTGACATCTTACTGATTCCAAATTTGTATGTTTTTTTTTTTGACAAATTTACCTTACCTTTGGAGTTGGTATTCCAATATTCCTACCATTTCGGTATCAACATTTTTAAACTAGTAAATATATACAAAATTATGTAATGAAAAGGTAATTTTGTGAGTTCTTTAAGATTTTAATAATCAATGACAGCCATCTTGTGCTAAATGGTACTGCCATAAATATAGGTAAGACAAACGCAGAATAATTTGTAAAATATTTGTATATATATTTCTTTACAAAAATCGTAAATAATATTCTGTATTATTTACAAATTATATAAATAAATAAAACTGTTTATATACTATAAAAATTTACATAGGTTTTATACAGTAAATGTACAATTGAAATTAAGTCAAATCTTCATTTATCAGGTAAAAATATTTATCAGCTAAAAATATGTGAAAATTCGGTTGTTTTTAAATTGCCATTTAATTTATGAAAGAAAAAATCCTCTCTAAAAAATGACAAATGTGTTGATGTTTTATTAAATTACATCCAAAGTGTTAAGACCAGTCTTCATTCTGTTCGGCTTACGGTCATTAATAGGTAATGCTTCCAATTTGATTGGTCTTCGAGACATGTCTGGTGATAGATTACTTCCATTGTCTGTAACAAAAACTCAAAATGAAAATTTTTGTCATACTCTTTTACTAACATAGATAAATACTAGATCAAAGAAATACTACATCAAAAAATTATGCTTGTTGTTTTATTCCCTCATAACAATAACAATCGTAGGACCATATCTACGAATTATATTTATTTTTAAATATAATCCTGATATAATTAAAATTACCCTAGAGAGGTAAAGTCTAGTTTTAATCAAAATAACACATTCTACAATACAGGGTGAACTAAAAGTCTGGAGACACCCTTGTAACTTTTGATTGAATAATTGAAGAAACCCCAAACTCAGGTAATGTTTACTAGGTATAAAGATGTACTTTTTTATGCATAACACAACGTAGTGACCATTTCCAAAATGGAAAGTTTTGGGGGCAGCTCAATAATTTTAAATGCAAACCACTGCCTCGTGACCCCTCATTTCAAAGGTATTTGTACAAGAATGCAAATGACGAAAATTAGATGTCTCTATCTTATTCCCATCAAAAGTTATTTACTGTTAAAGTCGAGAATGATTCAAGTCCTTTTAACTTTTTAGTGAGTAATTGGTGAAGAGCCAAAATCCAAGGTATGTTTATTAGGTATTAGGATGAATGTTTTTATGTATGGGGAAACTTTGCTTTGTATGATAACCTAGTACGGAAGTCTAACTAACACACAAGCAGAAATTTCTTCTGTAGGTACTTATCTAATCTAGTTTAAGTAGCTCTTCGGACTGGCTCTTTAAATCCACAGTTAGGAATTATTGTTTTCTAGCACCTATGATGGTGGATTAATTACAGGAATAATCTACATCTATGAAGCCAAACACTAGGAGCCTACTCACTACTCACTGACTCATCACGGTTTCTCAAAATCCACCAAACAGATTACAATGAAACTTGACACACAGTTTCCTCTAAAGACCTAGATGCTCGCTAACTAACGGTCTAAAAAAATTATGGTAAAATGTAAGATGGTTAAAAATATGAAAACGTTAAAAAGAGGAGATATTGCCACAAGCTATTTATATTTTTTTAAAGAAGATATAACAAACGTCATTATGGCCTTGGCCATATTTTACAATTGGACTTTATTTGTTGCTTTTCCAAGCAATTAATGGTAACAAATATGTTTTTGCTAACTTAAAAATGTTTAAATATTAAAAATTAGCTAGTTCAAATTGAAGGAAGTGGGGCCTAAAATGAGCTTGTTGACATACTTAACAATTTGCAAACAGTTGCAACACAAAAATTCAAAGCTGCCTATAACTTAAATAAATTCTCCATACGTCCATGGGAAAAACAAAAAGAAAGTTTTGCTTGGGTTTGAAAATGCAAATTGAAAGAGAATGCTATGATGATTATAAACGTATATAAAACAGTATTTTTAATGGGTATTCTAAAGAATTAATAGACAACATAGTAAGAAAAATGAATTTAAAAAAATCAAGGAATCAAGGTGCACTCTTATGAGCAACAAGCCCCAACAACGATGGGTTAAAACAACGTTTGCCCCACCATTATGTAATGTTGTTAGAAAATCGTTAGCGAAATATGCAAATTTGAATGTAGCTTTGACGGCTGATAATAATATTGGTAAGATGTTGGGTAATCCTAAAG
>JAGFPH010000122.1:374774-417006 GCA_018207615.1 Philaenus spumarius | reverse complement strand
TTTCTCATTTAAAATATAATAGGCCTGATAAATCTGCTATGGCTAAGCATTGTTTAGATGAAAATCATCATTTTAAAATAGAAAATTCTAAACTGTTAAAAAATGTAACTAAACCCAACACATTGGACGCTTGGGAAACTTTTTATATTAACAAATACCGTAACATAATTGTGAATAATGAATTAGGTCCTTTACAGAATTCTTTATTAATGTAATAATGCTATGTTTTGTTAAATATTAATATTAGTTTAGCAATCTTATTTAAGTTATATTGTTATTGTTAAGATATTTGATTAACGGTAGGCGGTGGTTAACGCCTTAGCATAGGTTTAGGACACGCCCCCTGTAGGGTACGCCCCTTCTGGTTAGGTATTTATACGGTGTGTTGTCACACTGTTAGATCAGTTATAGTTTGGTTACTGGAGCCCGTGCATCACTGAGGATGGCGACATTGTCGTTGAAACGCGTTTGAGGTTAGTAAACGTATTTATTGTGAGATTTTGTGTTCAGGTTTTATTTTATCTAAATTATAAACGTAGTTTACAATCAGTGCTTGAAGGCACAGTGATGGCCACATCTGACCAACCTCTCCAACAATTCAGACTTCCATTTCTATCATGAGTGAAAGGAGCTGTCTTTCCCAACTGGATTTAAGTTGGGAGCTTTCTTGCGACACCATTCATATATCCGAAGCATTCCTATAGCATATCATATAACATTATAAAACTTAGTTAACAACAGAAAAAAAGCCTTCTACGAGACAATGTACAGCATTGATACAAACTCTGGGAGGCTTTTTTCCTTGAGCTCTTGGTGGTAACGGCAAAACCTTTTTAATCAATTTGTTACTGGATACTGTCAGGACTAAAGGAAACAGGGCGATTTCAGTTGCCTATTCAGGTATTGCAGCTAACTTGCTTGACAGAGGCAAGAAGGCTCACGTTCCATTCAACTTGCCTCTCAATTTTAATTTCTGTCAGTCTGCCATTTGAAACATCTCTAAACAAAGTGAAATTACTCAGGGTCTTCTAGATACGAGGTGTTGATATTTCTTGACATTGGCAAGCTGGCGGAAGAGGAGAAGAATAAACATACCTGACAACCTTTGCCTACTGGGTTTGTTTACTCTGCAATACCCTTTGGAAACCATCATAGCACAGTTATCAGATAAATATGTTGGTTAAAGACAGTGTTTGAATTCATACTCACTTAGCCAAGAGCTCTGCCCGGCACCCCAGGTGCTGTTGAGGAAAGCCTGACCAGGAAGTGGATTAACCATTGAGTTTAACGAAGAAATCAAACCACTTGAACTGTAGCTTGAACTTAATGAACCAACTCCATTGTTTTTCATATTGCCATTGTCTAAAAATAAAGTACAATTAATTAAATTAGACAGTATAAACGCTGCATACGGTGACATACAATGATGAGATTTAATACAGTATTGTTCTCCCGAACTATTATACATAGAAACAGAAAATGATAACTAGAGGTTCAGTTATAGTTAAAAAAAATGTTTACACATTTTTAACTGATATACTTAATTACAGAAAACATTTATATACATGATACTTGTTTGGTTTTGTATATAAGTTTAAGTTTAAGCTTTTAAATGTTTAAAATTACCACTGATAGATCTATGACAACGGGCTAATACAGAATGGCAAACTAATTGTACTGTATTCGTAGGTATCACGTCAACACCATTTTTGATCTACCCTCATATGTCCTGAAACCATTCACAAAACTATACTTGCCTGCCTGGATAATCTTCACTTAATGAATGCAGAGGTCTCCACTTATTAGTTTTTAAAATTCTTTGAACACTATCCTTTTTAATACCAGTCATTGAACTGGTTTTATAAATGGTTATATGATTTATAGTTATTACCAACATTGTGTATCTGCTGCCAAACTATTCAGTACCATTCACAAAAGACCTGATGTTTTTCAAATTTTGAAGTTCTCAATAATAAGCTGTTTCCTTCGAATATGTTTGACTAGTATCAGGATAACCTAAAGCTAGAAACTGCTTTGGAATGACAAAGTAATGTAATATGATGATGTCATATTGTTAATTTGTTTTATTTTGCTAAATATTATTTTCGTTAGCTCATGGGTAATCTCAGACTTTTTTATCGCGAGTTAATCAGAAGATTCAGTTTACCTTTCGTTCATTCTGAATCTCATCTGCTTCCAAAGATTAGCAACTGGCAATCCCAGACTTTAGGATGTGATACTTTTGATATTCTATTAAAATCCTTAATTATAATATTATTATGTTACACAATATTCAGTGTTTTTTCTAGAAAATCGATTATTGATATTATAGTAAATTATCTTACAAATTCTAGCCTTGCAACAATTGTATACTGGTCAGCTTTGAATAAACTCCATTTTTAAAACTATTTATTTATCGATACTATCAAAAAAAACTTCAGGAAAGGGTCAATACAAGGAGTAACAAAATAATGTATTTATGCCCACTCAAAAGTATTGAAAATATTGCACTGTGTCCTACTGTCAAATTTGATCCGTATACATACTTTTAAATATGTGTTTGATATACCATTACATAAAGTAAATAATTATACCTTTCCACTTGTTAAAAATCTTCCCTGCATCTTCCTTAGCCTTAATAAGCAGTTCTGTAGCTCTTCTTGGTTTGAAATAGTTACCAGCAAAGTCTTCTTCTTCACTGCGCTGAAGCTTCTGAAACAAAGTTATGACAGTGGCATTTAGCCTACATAAAATTGTTGTGATTAGTTTAAATACAGTTCATAGATGGCACATATTATTGTGGTAAGCTTAGCAAGAGTTACCGTTGTATTTAATTAATTACTAGAATTGAGTAGTAAACAAATTTGTAACTAATATTTTTAATGTGAGATAGAGAAACACTTGTAACACCACAATTTCAAGTTTTGATAAAGAGACAAAGTACATATCAAAATAGTAGGATGCCCACCCTTGCAATATAGGGTTTTAAAACGACCTTGTCATCACTTTTCGAGGTTATTTGTTAAAGAAAATGTCAACCTTTTTTACAATTACAGTAGAACCCCTCTTAACCGGCCTCGGATCAACCGGACCTCGGATCAACCGGTCCACGGATTAACCGGCCTATCCCATGGAACAACAGAGTTTTCTTCTCTTAAAGATTATATTATTGTAACTGGCCGAAGTCTCAAGCATTGATTGTTTGACGGACATTTCCTGGAAAATAAAGCGGGATGGCACAACGTTAGGTGTGCAATGTGTTAACGTTGTGGCAGGCAGAACAGGGGAGGGGGAACGTGAATTTGATTTCCCTCTTGCTTCCGCGACAACTGTTTATTTTTTCTTAGAATCAGGCATCCTTTGTTTCTTTTTATTCGTCAGTTCCTTTGTCGGAATCTTTACTGAATTTTGTAGGAGCAAAATATGTAATATTTGTAACGTATTAAGTAATATGTTGAGCAGCAAAAAGATTTAGCGGCATTAGACATGATGAACATACGAAAATGGAGAGATTTGGTTTTAAAAAAATCTTTGAAAGTTAAAGAACAGAAAAAAATACGGTAAGTGATTTTTTAAACAATGATACAGTGTATGTAAATTTAGTCTTCAAAGTTTATGTAAGTTTATAATGTTTAATTTGTTGGTGTTTGTTTGTGAATGTATGCACATAATATAAAATTAGTTGCAATAACGTCTTATTTGCTCGATTATTTATAAAACATGTAGGCTATTTTTTAACAAAAATCTATTTTATACGGGAATCTTGGACCAACCGGCCAAACAGGTAACCAGCCAAGGTCTCGGTCCCGACCAGATCGGTTAAGAGGGGTTCTACTGTAGTAGAAAATTACAAATTTCGTATCTTAATTTAAAGTGTTCTTTTGAAATGTCATGTATTCTAATTTTTGTACCCATCGTCACACATTAAAAGAAACTATTAAGTCTAGTTGTAATAACTGTTTTTGTCTCTCTTCTACTAAAGAACAGCTACTATTGTTATGTCTTGAAAATTTGTATGGAGCGAGTCAGAGAATAGTCTGATGGGACCTTTGATAAAAAGGTTGGAAGTACTACCACCAGGAATTAATAGTGTGCACTTACCATTTTTTAGTATGCTTCATTATATTTGTTTCACTAAAATATATATGCACATATTTTATTCAATTAGGAAAAAACACAAAAATCAACTATGGCCTCGACCTTGTGCTCAGGGATATCGATTAAAGTAAAAATATATATATTTGACATCAGCACAGATGCATATTTTTTCAAATTAGAAATGTTTCAAATTAACTTGGTGGAGACCTCTAATCCTGATGATTACTTCCGAGAATGACCTTATATGACCCCTTTTTAGATAGTTTTGACACAATTAGATGATCACACCTGAACAGTGGTGGCTGGTGGTTGCACCAGTAGGTGAGATTTCATCCTGAAAAACTTGACAGCAATTCTGCTGAAATATAATAAAAATTATTTTATTGTCTATGTAACTGAGGCCACACTCCTACTTAATACTCAGCCACAATTTGCGTATAGCAAAAAGTATCAAATCAGACAACGAAATCGAGTACCGTTTACGTTGACACTGTTTAAGGTTCGGTTTGAGTTTCGAGTTTGAAGATTTCCCGAAATACTAGGACAGTATGGGTTGTTTGCTATAGTGCACCACTAGTCACCCTATCCAGCCGTCATTCAATCTATCTCTACCACTAATTTCACAACAAGCTCGTGTTACTGTTATACAAACTAGGCAGAATTTCCTGGTCCGCACAGTTAGGTCAAACCAGCACACACGCGACATCACTAAGTCTTACCACTTACGCTTACCGTAGGATGCAAAATAAAAATTAAATAAAGTGCTTAAATAATAATATGTAAAAATACAACTTTGGTGGTTGTGCAATCAAGCAACCTTAACACCAGCCGCCACTGCACCTGAGATGATCCTGAAATTGTGTGTGTCTCTTTAACAATGCACAGATCAACTAGAGGAGCCGATATTTAAATTTCAGTTTGCAAAGGTTGGGAAAACTTCTCAGAACATCTGCAGGCGGAACACAAAACAAATGTACAAATCTATCCCTGTTATGAATAGGGTAAGAGGATAGGACCTGTGAGTGATGTAAATTCAGAACTGATTGCAGAAAGGTTGAATGTACAAGTAATTCAAAACTCAAGAAAGATTATAATATTGTTGGAGGAAGAAGTTAATGATAAACCAAGAGTTTCACAAGCATATAGCCTACCAAACAATCAATTTAAATAACTGAAAGTTTGATCACCTGATGTGTTGTATTTTTTTGAGCCTCTGGAGAAGAATCCGGTGAACTGGGTTGAGGACTGCTGGATTTATCGTTTCCTTGTCTAACCCAAGACTCGTACTGTACCAGGCCTATCCCACACACATGCAACACAACATGCATTGCAAACAATCAATAGTGGAATAGTTTAAAACATTTTTGTGAATCTCTGGCCTGGTGCACAGATAAATAAAGCAAATTAAATAAATTACTTTAACTATGGCACAAGTGTTATTGGTGAGAACAGATTGCTCCATAAATGTGAAAATAAAATCATATGTGTTTTAACTTTCTAGAAAATTAAGAACTTTATCCTTTGCAGAATTAAATTAATTTAAATAATAAAAAGAGTGTGTATTTAAGTGCATATATTATTGTAATTTTACTATGTATGAAATTATATTTTAGTGTAGGTCTATGCAGAGTTTCTAATTTAGCGAAGAGATTAAATCAATAAGGACAGTTAAGTCCTAAAATAAGTCTAAAATTATGAAATATTAGAAATTTTCCTTACTTTGTTATGGAGTCAGAAAATATACTAACCTAATTCTACAATATGTTGTTCTACTTATTTTGTTTTGTTTTTTCTCTCTGGAATTTTATGTATAGAGCAAATTATTTTGTTGTATTCATAGCTCCAATTGGTTTCAGAGAGATAAACGGATAATTGGTTTGTCAGCTGTAACTCTTAAAAGTACTAATAGTTTCAAAATTCAACAGAGACGCAAAATATATAAGTAAAGAACCTGTTTAAATTAATTGATAGATCATGTGTTCTATACCAAAAACTTGAACAACACAGATAAGATCTTAAACATTTCAGCTGATTTTTGTTCAACCAATTTATTAGGTACAGTACCGGTAGGCACAAATTCATAATTTACCTAAAGTACACACATATGTGCTTATTTCATGCCAAAGTTAATGTCTACTGAAAATATTGCTGGAATTTTTTTCTATATTTATTTTTCACCCTAATAAGATATCAAAGTGAAATAGAAATAGAATTCCATTCTAGTGTTATTTTTATGCAGGATGGAGTGCTACTATATTTTAAAATTGTAATATATAATGCACTCAGGCCCAGATTTCAGGAAGCTAGTGCTCTGGGCAGATAATGTTTAGCAGCCCCCTCCTTTTTCAGTTCATCCCAAATATTATAAAATTTTACAAATTAAAAATGATTTATTATCAGTTTTTACACAGGACATTATGCAACTAAATACTAACGATTTTGAAAGGCAAAGGGTGTTTGTCCATTTTCTTATTTAATAAATGGTTGTTGCAGTTTAAAAGGGCTGTTGTAATTACTAATAAAACATGAGTTATAGTAGGCCTATTCTATAATTAATTGTTAAACGAGTTTTAAATCTATTTCTAAAGTATTTGGGTTTAGGCCTAATATTTTAATAACAATTTGTTTTCGCCATTCCGAATATTGATACGTTAATACAAATATAAGACTTACCATCGACAATATTCCAATTTTTGTCATTCAAACGACGGCCATTTCGGCTATTCAGCCATTTTTAAGTTCTAATCGAGTTTCCCTTCGTCAGTTATAAACACTTACACATAATTACACCGTATACTGCACGGTGTCTCGAATCTTACTCAAAGTAAGATTTGAGACACCGTGCAGTACGGTACCTAATAATTCATGAGTCAAATTTTAATTTGTATGTGCGTATAAATGTTTCGTGTTAAATGTGTTCATGTGTAATATTATGTGTAAGTGTTTATAATTGACGAAGGGAAACCTGATTAGAACTTGAAAATGGCTAAATAGCCAAAACGGCCATCTTTTGAACGATGAAAATTGGAAGTATTTAACATGTATTTTTGAAAATCAAATCATTACAGAACGTTAAAAAACTTATTTTCCCTGTCAATCAAATTTTGTTGTCCTATTTTTCTGGCGCTCCAGTCAAATGCCCAGTTGGCCCATTTGTAAATCGGGGTCTGAATGCACTGAAATAGGTCTGTTCCCAAAATGGTTAGTGACACAGAGGCGGTTTGCTTTTGAACACATTACAAAATCAAATCTTAATCCAATAGATTTTTTAACTGGGTGAAAATATTTTATATAATAATATGTTGAGAAGAAACTAGACACAGTGCAGAGAAATTTATTAATGCTGCTATTATTCTGGCAATAAACTACGAAATTCTCTATTAAAATGCAACAATACAGTGACAGGGAAATTGAGATTATTTTTCTAATGTTGTAATGAATCAAATGAAAATAAAACTTAATTGGGTCAGTGAGACTTCTGGATGTGTAGGCCATGTCAGTTAAAAATGTAAGTGTTGCAAATATTTTTGAACAGAAACTTTTTAGGAGGTTTAATTACTTCTTTGGTGGGTGAAGGATGTTAAATAAAACAGAAAAAAGTAATCCTAAAGTAAAAACTGAGTTCATTGTGAGATGAATGAAATCATTAATAACATTAAAATCATCCCACTTTTTAATTTTACACTCTTTTTCTTGCATAAAATATTGTAGTGACTAATTTTGTAATAAAAGCTATAGTAATAACAAGGTGTGACAGTGCAATGTTAGTTGGATGGAAAATATAAAAATAATTTTAAGCAGAAAATCAATCTTAAATATTTGAAATTCACACCTTAGTTAAAGCATCAACAGAGTTTTTCGATTCAACTTTTTCTTTAGTTCTCGTGGGAATACACTCTATCTCGGCTAAGTTTGCAAATGTCCCACCTTCTAGCCTTGCCGGAGCAGTTTGGGAGGGCGAACGTGCCCCCCAAAATCTACCTGCAGACCAGGCCAGGATTTACATTAGTTAACTTATGTAAGACATTACATTTTGGATTTTTATAAATTATTTAATTACGAGAAATGTATTGATTTTCCAGGATTAAAAACTAATTTAAAGCTAAGAACAGAATATTATAAAATACTATTTTTAATTGTTATATTTATTCAGAGTAATCAACTCAAGATCTTTATCTGTAGGAAGTTTAATTAAAGCTACAAAACACTTTATAGAAGGAACTTTCTCTAATGTGTTATGCTTTTTGAAAATACCTTTTGGGATTATTAAAAACCCCAAACCTATTGTAATATTAAAGCAACCATCTTATTTTCTGACTATATTTTGGAGAGTTAGTATTTATTTAATCCTTTAACATGATTTGCCAAAAGGCACTCGCTTGATTTTAGGTGCTGTATTTGCAGTTTGCCGATCGCTTCTCTCTTCGCAGTTGTCCGTCACCTAATAAAATGTATGGGCTTTTTTTGGACTATTTCAACAAACAAAAACTACACAGAACTTTTTAATTTTACCCATTACACAGAAAAAAACTTTTTTGATTACTGATGGCCTGAATCCAATGCATTTTATTGGTTTAAAATAAATAAATAATAGACGAAGTATGCAAAACATCCTAAGTTTGAGATTCGACAACTAGTCATATAACTTCAGAGCAAATCACTTTTTACTTTATTTCCGCTCTCCTAATTCTTAGTACAGAGTGTTCACTCAGGTAATATTCACCCTCGAGTATTAAGAAGTCTTTAGTCACTTTAATTTCTCTTGTAAGGCTTCTGTATTACATGTGTTAGTACTAATTAGAACTAATACATCAGTACCATCTAGGAGTGATTATAACAAGTTTATTTGGCTTTGAACTAACCTAATTCAGTATAAATTATTTGTGCAAGTGGTAGAAAATGCTTCCATATTACCTGTACCGCTCAAAAAACCTAAAACTCAGTATGGCAGTTGTCAAGTTGTTTTAGTGACATAGCAAACAACCGACATGTTGGGCACTGCAAGATGTAATATAACTAAATATCCAATATTCCAAATTGGTATACCATTCTTGATGATTTTAGGGCCCACCATACTTCATGTGTGTTTTAATAAAGGCAAACTTTCGGTACAGTTGTTATTGAGAAGCAAATTTAATATACAAAACCATATTCTAGCATATAAATTATTAATATACAACTTTAAAAACTCCATATTCCAGCATTACATTCACCCAAACATTGGGTGTGCTATAAATGATTTGAAGGCAAAAAGACACATTTTTCATGAAATAATGGTGAAATATCTTGAGTTGGACAACATTTTACTCAGAATAATGCAAAAAATAAGAAGGAAAAATAATTTGCATCTTCACAATGTTATGTCTATGATATAACTTTAGGGAGGGCAGTTTCTTTGTAACTATTATAATATTTTTATTTTTTATGAAACAAAACCACAATTAATTGTAAATATACAAACCTGGAGGTGGAAGTTTTGTGCGATGTGTACAAAGTTCAGGTAAAGTCCATCCTTGAGCATCTTCACTCCATTGAGCTTCAGATCTTACTGAATCCAAATCACTGTAACAAAAATTTGTAAAAACCAAAAAATGCAAAAAGTGTTTGATTTTCAAATTGTATCATAATGTTTAATCTAAATAGTATTTTTAATTTAACAGAACATAATCAAACTTCTTTAATTTAAACTCACTACGCTTTAATACCACACAACCAATTTATGTTATATGATCACTATTTTTGTTATAACCAATTCTAGTAGTTTTAACATTTTCTAGCATTTTGTGCATAATAGAATTAGCTGTAGTTTCTCCTGACAGCTGGATCTTCTGCTTGGCCGTTGGTTTAACGGAAGAGCCTTTACTTTTTTAGATTAGTGAGCTAATCTAGTGTGCAGTTGGTGGCCAATGTATGTCAAGAATGGTAGAAATACTATCAAATCATCCAACTCACAAAATCATTCTAGCATTCTAATAGATCCTTCATGGTTTTGTGTAAGGGACTGATCCAGCCCACTGAAAAATGCATGCCTTTCCCACCAAATGCACATCTAGTCAAGTTTTGAAACAAGAATAACTTGAGTAAGCCTGTGCTGTGGGAGAGAACTAATGATGGTCAGAGTACTTCTGAAGAACATTACCTTTGACAGTGTCAAACAAGAATCTCTGTGATACTTGTAGCTTTGCTAAGTTAACCAGACATTTCCCCATATACTAGTAGTTTGTGTTATTACTAAGGCAAAAAATTGTTATGGTTATCATCCCCTGTAATGGCACAGAGCACACAGAGCTTTAAAACAAAGCACAGGAAATACAAACTAAATAAAACGAATTAGAAATAGAATCTGGACAAACTTAACAAATAACAACCAACTATCACAGATACCGGTACAACTAAAAATAATGAACAATAGTAATAAAGCTATTTCAAATCTTAAAATTGTTATAATCATAAAAATTATTTTTAAGTTAAACAAAATAATAAAAGATACAAAAACATCACAACACAAAATTAAATAATGTAGTAACATATATTTTAAGATTTTATCTAGTTGCAAAGTGTACATGTGTACATGTAGGCTACATAACAATTGAACATATGTAGGCTATATTTATGTTTTGTTTAGGTATTGTAATATGGAATTTATTAACTACGTTCAATATTTTCATAGTTAAGTAAACAATACTTACTATTTATATTTTTAAGTGGACACTTACCTATAATTACACTCTTTTTTCAAAGTTGGAATGACTTTTTCTAAAATTTGTTGATTTAGTTTGATCTGACGCTCTTGTTTGCGAATGGTCTCTAAGTAATCTGTCCTTTCATTTTCAAATTCACTTTGTAAATCGGAAATTTCTCTTTCCAAGCCTCTTACCTAAAAGAAACATAATATTTTTGTTTTCCATATTCCTATTACATTTAAAAAATTCTCTTACATATTTTCTAAAGGTGTACAGCCTACTTTATAATAATTAGTAAGTTGATAGAATAAAACTTGAACAAAAAATCTCAGAACTCTTACGTTCTAAAACGTTAGTTTTAGGGACCTCCTATAGGCTATTAGCCTCCTATAGGTCCTCGAATGTATGTTTGAAGGAATGGCAATAAATAAATATGTTTATTTATATAACAGTTATAGTTTGATTATTGTAGTTTGTACATAATTATGTGTCGTAGAAACACGTTCGACTAAATAAACATATTGATTAGTTGTGAGATTCTGTGTTCAAGTTTATATTATCAACTGTATCTTCCCACAAGTCAAAATCAATGTTTATTTATATTAATTAGTAGGTTAATTTTAGGTTACATATCATTTTTGCAAACAACATAATACTAATTTTGTATGTATTATTTTAGTATTTTATATACTTTTTGCTATTAAAGAAAAGTTATTTACATTCTTTCAAATGACACAATATATAACATGATAAATTAGAAAGTACAGTAATACTAAATTTTTAATCATTAAACTTATTTATCATAAATTATTTCAAAAATAAAATTGAATTCCTTAAACAGTTAACAAGCACTAAGTTAGTATAGCTAATTTATTGGAAGTCTTTATAATTCTTTTGAATTGTAGTTGTAAAAAAGTTTATTATTTTCACTCAAACATTTTAAAATTTACAAATATTAACTCAATTTTAAAAACGAAGAAGCAGACAGTGATTGTTGAATTTTTCAACAGAAAGTGACTGTTTAAGTGTGTAATTACACTTAAGAAGTTATTATATCATTTAATTTTAGCTTGTAACTTTAACTGTTTTCATTTCATGTAAGTTAATAGTGCAGATGTGGCACTAAATATATTTGGCACTAAGTGCATACTCCAATTGAATTTATTTGAGTTATTTTATGGTTGCTATCTCTTCATAATTAATTTAGTCTGGAAAAATTACCTTGAATGGAAAATAACCTTACTTTCTGTTTGTGTTTTCTTAAAGTGGTCCTCATTTCATCCTGTATATCATCATACACGCCAAGAACAAGGCCAGAGT
Organism: Philaenus spumarius; assembly: GCA_018207615.1. Taxonomy (NCBI): domain Eukaryota; kingdom Metazoa; phylum Arthropoda; class Insecta; order Hemiptera; family Aphrophoridae; genus Philaenus; species Philaenus spumarius. The sequence continues at coordinate 404,905 of JAGFPH010000122.1, read as the reverse complement.
TGTCATCATCTTTAACTCGTGCTAATACTTGAGCTAACGTATTCAAGCGCCTCTCAGCAGCACGCTTTCTATTCAATCGCTTTTCCTTTAAAGCATTATCATTTGAACGTTCACCTCCAACCATGCTAGCTTGAAGTTTTTGTAACCTTAGGTTAAACAAAACATAATAGATTCAACTGTGAATAATTACTGATTTTATTCTTATAATAAATATAGATTGAATAAAGAAAAAATAATTGAATTATAATAGCTTTGAATAAGGTTAATATCTAAGATAAAAACTAATATTTGTTAATCTACTTATGATGGCCACCATTAAAATCTATACTTTTCATACTTCAAAATACCACAATTATCTTTTTGTGAATGTATTTTTAAATAACAATGACCATTTTATTTCATTCATGGTTATGGATAGAATTCATAATTTTAAAACTTTTTCTGTTTTCCTTAACCCAGAAGTTTAAGATACTGATAAAGAACAAAATATGAATGAAACATCAAAATATTTTCTAAAACATCAAGTTAGCAACATCAAGTTCTGAAACATATTAAAATTGAGGATTATATATATATAATTTCATTACGTTTTAAAAGGTAAAACTTAAATTGTCTTATCAACTTGTGTTAGTACTACATTTATTTAAAAAGTTTGTTTTCAATTTCAGAACTTTAGAATAGTAAACATTCTATCTTGTTACAGTATACTTATACATATGCAATTTATTAGCGAGATTTAGCAGAAAGACAAACCTGCTACTATACTGCATATTTATTAGATTTGATTATCTGAAGCTGGTGTCCTAAATTATAAATGTCTTAATAAACTATGTTTCTAATAATGTAATTAAATTGATTTACCCTTTTGTCGTGTTTGCCTTTATTTACTCACCTATTTAAAATTTCTTGTTGAGCATTTCCTATGTTTTTATTGTCACTAAAAAACAAAGAGAAATAGGTACTATAAGTTTATCATTTCAAGAAATCTAAACCATTTGCATGAGTTAACATTATACTTACAATTTAATTAACATTTACCTATTGAGCACTTTTTCAACAATTTGGACAGCATCGGCCATAGCTGTAGGGTGTGCAGAATGCTGTTTAGTTTGTGACTGAAACAAAATCAACAATATTTAGTTATACATTTTCCGTTTCCATTATTGTTTCAAACTAAATCTTAACTGTTCATTGTCAAACACACAAACAAATACAGTATGTGAAGTACCGAACTAATAATACAAAAAGTTCATTATAACTAAAGAGAACTAAAATTACAATTGAGTCTAATTGGTTCTAAGATATCATTACCGTACTTGAAAACATTTTAAAAGTTTAGATTTGTTAATGCCTACCGTTTAAGGACCCTTCACCTTTTTTGCTTGGTTAGGTGTAAAATCTTTTATTATTCTTTTTATTTGTATGAAAGTTTATGTTGAAACATTGAAAGATATTCTTACTTATCCTAAATATAAAATCTCTGGTGATAGAAATAGTTTGCTGAGATGATTATTAAAATATTTAAGATTTTTTCATCGAGTGAAGTAAATTTATATAAAAGCAGTACTTGATTTGTGACGGTACGCACTGGTACGCTATTAATACCGCTACCTCTGATTGGGAGGGGGGGGGGGGGAAATATGAAATGTAATTTTTAGAGCTGTGGAACGATGGACTATCGCGGCGGTTGAGTATTCAAAATCTCATGTTATTTATTCGTGGAAAGGCTATGTCAGAAGTAACATTAATGGAACTAATTAATTTCATTAAACTAATTTATAGTTGTAAAACTAGGTCTACTCAGTGCATGAATAGAGTGTACTTTATGTGATCTAGCAGTATGCAGGTGGCCAGTTGACTCATCTTCCCCCTACCTTTCCTGTCCCATGCTGCACCCCTCTAAGCTTTGGACAATTTTATAAATTGTAAGGTAAACCATTTAAGGTTTTATAATTTTTTAAATATTTAAGCACCTACGTTAAAATTTACATGTGTTCAGCTTAGCTGCCTTTTTGTAACAAACCGTGATTTCAAAAAGAATGTAAATAAAAAAAAATAAAACATGTAATAAAAGATTGTTGATGGACATGTGTGTTTTTCCAATCCAAAGGTTATTTTATTTAAAAAATTGTACTAAAAAAAATCCAGATGAAATCGAGTACACTTTTTTAAACTTAAGGGTAGCCTAGTAGACCTAAATTTATATTTTGGAAAATCTTACTGGTAGTAATCTCAATTTAAATTGAAATTGCAATCAAAATTTAGATTGCTGAGGTAAGATTGTCCACAGTTTATATATATATTATGTGGTCGGAAAAGTGTTAAAATAATGTTTTAAGAAGTCTATATTTCAAAATTTGTCCTCATCCCCCACAATTCCAGGTAGTTCACAGTACCGGAACCTCCTTTTTTATAAACCAAGCACTGGATAAAAGTAACAAACAAAGTGACTCCTGATTATCCGCTGGGATGGGTAGCGCGCTGTTGCTTTTGGGGTTAATGAAAATCACTGATAAAGATAATTCAAATGGGCTGAAAAGTTAGTAAAGTGTATAAAAAATTACAAGAATGCAGTACACATATGATCTTCTTCATTTTTAGTGTGCTGGTTTCCATTTTCTTTTTCTATGTTTGGAAGTTTTCACCTCGAGCTCATAACAGTTGATGGTTTAACAGACTCTCGTGCAGATGTAATTTCACAAATGCAGCAATAATCTTGAATTCTAAAAAATATTCTTTTAGGTTGCATCCTTGTTAGATTTTTGACTGGTGATATTTAGTTCTATAAATCCTATTTGTTATAGCTATGACACCTTTATCCACAAGTTGAACTAAGGCGGGGATGTTTTGGTTATGATTAACGTTTTTGATTAACAAAAAATTAAACCGTACAGTACAGTAGGGTAAAGTAGTCTAGTTAAATCTTAACATTTTGTCCTCACATCTTAATAAAGTTTTTTTTTTTTTTTTGCAGCTGTTGCCAATGTCACCATTGTAAATTGTCTAATTGTGGAAAATAAATAGTCTATTGTATATGTTATGGGACACTACCTGAGAATTGATCCTCGCTATATCTTGTTCATATTGCTTCTTCAGATCCATTAGGTCAGCCTGGACTTGACATTTTGACATCTTCATTGCATTAAATTGTTCTCTCAACAGCACCATTTCCTTTTCATACTGTTCATGCACTTTTTGTTTCTCCCTTTCTAATACTTCATCATCGACACCTGCCAAAAAGTTAATGTTTAAAATTGATTCAGTTCAGACAGAGTTATCAATATATAATAATTTTGTATTATTAATAAATGAGTACAAATATTTCTGATCTACTTTTTGTGAGTATTTTTTACATACAATCTGAAATTGTTATCCATTGAAGACCTAGTGAAGCTACAAAGTTGAAGCTAATTTAAATTCAAATTAACTAAACAATTAGGCATAACAATAGGCTTGTTATTTTATAAATTGCACGCTTCCAAAAACCTAAGAGTAGGAAAATTGTAAGTAATAGTTTTATGTAAGTAAAGTATGTGTAAATATGTGTATTAATTGTTTAGATGCTTGTTTGGCTTGGGACAGCAAAGAGACACTAAAACCCTCTTAATAGGTGCAGTTAGCATACACCCTTCATGCAGGGGTTGTACAAAGTGAGGATGTTTTGCTAAAAAAAGCCATGAATGAACACATTTTGGCAGATAAATTGTAGATGACGGAAAGAACCAAATACGAACACAATATAAGTTAACATATAATATAAAATTATAAAATCTTAAAATACAACCATTTTAAATCATTTTGGAAGTAGGAAAAAGAGCTAGTCATAGATACTAAATAGTTATAAGACTAACTACTAATAATGAAATGCAAGTCATAAATATATGATAAATTAAAAGAACAAATTTCAGATCATTTTTTTAAGTACAGTAGTAAAAGATAAGAAATTAAAAAAAAGAAGTGTATAACTTCTTAAAGGGTAGAATATTAACTCATAATTAATAATGGACTTGGTTACATGGAGTTCTGGGAGTGCAGTGTTTTAGACTTGGCAACCATGTATCTAATATGGTTTATACAATGATCCTTTTCTGTCTCTGTGTATCTTTTTGTGAATCGGAATGTTTGTAAGTAGAAAAATGGCCAAAATTTGCTTGTTATTAAAAAAAATATTTTTAAAATTTACTCAATAATAGTAAACAATTTTAAACTTTATAAAATATAGGGTGATGTAGAAACTTCGGGATTTCATTCTACATGTAAAAGTAAAGAAAAACAGTTATATAAACATAGGTCGAAAACGCTTCGTTTTCCAGATATCTGCCATTTTGTTTTTTTTTTATATAAAATAATTCATATCTAGGGAAATGTTTGACTGATTGAGTTCAAACTTGGCATGAAGTTTAACCTAACAATGATTATCTCAAGAAAAATAAGCAATTATATCCAATCATTGTTTCAAAATGGCACCTGTTTGAAAATTTCAAACCTAAATTACCGGTACTCAAAAACCGTAAAAAAATTTCAAGACACCTTTTTTGTAGCCCTTTTGATTCCTTATCGGGTGGTAACAGTCAAAACAATCGGATGAAGGATAATAGCTAAGTTAAAGATAATTAGCAGAATATGTACATAGCAGCATATTGTTGTATTTACTGTTTTGGTATAGGATGGCGGGTTGAACAAACCAATTATTACACATAGCTTAACTATTATCCTTCATCCATTTGTTTTGACAACTACACAGTCCGATAGGTAATCGAAAGAGCTAAAAAAAAGTTGTCGACATTTTTTGTTAAAATCTACGGTTTTGAAATTTTTAAACAGCCGCCATGTTGAAACACATGATTGGATATAATCACTTATTTTTCTTGAGATAGATCGTTGTCACGTTAAACTTCATGCCACGTTTGAACTCATTCAGTCAAACATTTCTCTAGATATGAATTATTTTGTAAAAAAAACAAAATGGCATATATCTGGAAAACAAACCGTTTTCGGACCTATGTCTATATGACTTTTTTTCTTTACTTTAACATGTAGAATGAGCTCCTGAAGTTTCTGCATATCTTTGTGTATCACCCTGTATATTATGAAAGATAAACATAATTCAGTTCCAATTGATATGATGAACATTATCAGGAAAAGTGGAGGGAAATGAATTATGACTTACCAACGTAATAAACAGTAGTAAGTTTAAAAGTGTACTAAATTGAATAGTATTAAAGAATTAGAAGCAATATTAAACATTATTATTAATATTTAAAATTCCAAATTGATTTACTTGGCATCAGCGGTTGAGGTATGTCAACAGACTCTAGAATAGATTTTAGTTTCTTGATCTCTTCCTGGTATTCCCTGAGCATTGTGTCTTTAGGATCCTCATTAATGTGAGGTTGATTGCAGATATTTTTCGCTCGGTTAGCATAGCGCAATGTAGTTAAAGTCTCATCGTAGTTATTGTCTGCCGGAGAGAGACAAGCTACCATCAGGGTTTTGGTATTTCCTCCTAATGAGTCCTGTGCAGACATCAGCCATAATATTATATAAACTTTAAGAAACTGTGAGTGATCATCGTAAATCTAACATATATGTATATACAGTATATTTTATCAGGAAATATAATGTCTAAAATTTTAATTTCTATTCTTTTTAGTTTAAAATCTCTCTTGTTCAGAATTTGTCTTTCCATGTTTTTGATAACCAATTTATAAAATCAATCATAACAACTATTTGTTCATTTTAATCAATAATTGTAATTAACTGCTAATTTACTATTTTAATAATAATGTAATATTAGTTAGTTTACAGATTTAGGCCTGCACATTATAGTAAATAATATCTATGCAAGATCTTGTTTGAGAAAAAAACCCGTTTAAGACATAAGAAACTGTTCAACCCTGAATTCCAGAGTTAGATAAACCAGAAGCTGTCTTATATGAAAATTTAATTTCATCTGAAAATAAATATTCAAAAATATGAAAATTGAATTTTCAAAGACATGTATTTTAGCAGCTGATTAGTGCCTGCTCTTGTAGTGAAATAATAGAAAATTATATTTAGATCTGCGAGGAAGAAACTAAACAGAAATGTTGTACTGAAGGCCATGCATCAGATGATATATGTTACACACGGTTAATTTGTGTAGGATCAAAAACATCTACTATCCTTATATATTATTTCTGAAAGGAGGATTTTTACCGCTAGGCGATATCTCCCTTAATTCTTCATTAAAATTAATTATCCTGACATCATTTTAAAGTTTATGTTCCCGCTATTGACAAAAAATAGACAAACAGCTTAAAATTCATGTTAAGAAAATTGACTAAAAAACTTTTATGTTATAATTCAAATGGTTAATAATGAAAGGCGCCATCTACTAACAATCTATTTAAATAGCATGACAGCTGTTAGTTAGATTCTATATGTACATTGTAAGATTCTATATGGAACTGTTATTTATAAAAAAAAAACATAAATAAATAAACATAATTAACTGAATTAAATGAACGTGTTAAATCAGGTAATTGTAGCCCTACTCGTAACTTGTGAAATATTTGCATGGGTCAACTAGTGCTATTTATTACTTTACTGATTATAGTACCTATTGTAATGTTTCTTAAAAAAAGGTTTAGAATAAGGGTAATCTTATACACTGCCCCATACATTTTGTAGAACTTTTTACTGCCAAATTTGTTTTCACATATTGTATTAACGGTTATTTAAGAGTTATGCCAGCAACAACATTTTTCTACTGCAGTTTATATCAAATTTGTATCAAACTTCTCACTCTCAGCCCTATTTAGAACCAAACTATATAAAACCAATCCATATTACTCAGAAGATAACGCTAGGTTTGTTCGGTTAGGTAGTGCTTGAATTACATACAAACTAAGAAACAAACAAATTTATTTTATTTTATCTACTTATATAAAGCTAGATGGTAACACTGATTCATTGACATTAATTATTAGGCACTTCCCGTAATCGGACCCCCCTCAACCTTTTACTTGAATTAAAGCTCTCGACGAGAAACTTTTGGGAAAATTGCCAGAAGTTAACATTTTTAATTTTGCAAGCACCTTTTGGGCGGGAAAGGTTTTTTAGATTTTTTCATTTTTTCACTTTGAGTGCGTTTTGTAAGAAAACGGTAAGAGATAGCAAAAATTGTTAAATACAAAAGTTGTAGAAAATGTAATTTTAGACCAACGATTTTTCATCAGATTTAAGATCCAATCATCCATTTAGCCACTATTCATCCGAGAAGGGAAGCTCCGCCCAACGTTTTTAAAGCTAGCTGGTTTCACTGATTCACTGACATTAATTATTAGGCACTTCCCGTAATCGTACCCCCCTCGATCTCATACTTGAATTAAAGCTCTCGACGAGAAACCTTTGGAAAAATTGCCAGAATTTAACATTTTTAAATTTTGGAAGCACCTTTTGGGTGGGAAAGATTTTTTCGATTTTTTCAATTTCTTCAATTTCTCACTTTGAGCGCATTTAGTAAGAAAACGGTAAGAGATAGCAAAAATGTTAAATACAAAAGTTGTAGAGAATTAAATTTCAAAGAAGAGATTTTCCGTCAGATTCAAGATCCAATCATAACTTTAGCCGCTATTAACCTAAGAAGGAGCTCCGCCAAACAATCGTTCAAATTTCCCATGTTAATCTTATAAAGATAATGTTTAATGAGTTTGAGCCAGCTGCCAAATAAAACAGCTGATTTGTGCTCGGTCACCTATGTACAAACGAACCAAAGATTAACAAGATTCTTTAGCGTATTTTCCAACTGCGAGCGAAGCGAAGCAGCCATCTGAGGCCGAAGGCCGAGGCGGGGTTGGGACGCGAAGCATCCAGGGGCAGAGCCCCTAGTTTTTTATAATACTGTATACCATAGATTATTATTATTATTATAACACTTAAATAAATAAATAATTATCTTAAATTTGTATGATGTAATGTAGTTCCCAATACTCTCAGCATTGCCGCTAACTTCCCCAATCCTTGCCCTATGTACTCCTCTTTTTTGCTCTTGAGTGTTTCAATATACAAACTACTTGAACATCAACATGTTCTTTCTCTTTTTCTCTTCTCAGTTAAGGGGTTTTTGGCTCACAAAGTCCAGTATCGATTTTTAGAATGGCTATTGAGGATTTTTTATTTCAGTGCCTTCTTTGTTAATACTGTATGCTTGGAAAAATGTACAGTCCGTTTTAGCTAGTGTGTGAGTGTGTGATTTTGCTTGCTGTATAAATCAACTAGTTTTTCTTGTATTTATGGATAGTTTGCTAACATATATTTTTTAATCTGCAATGATTATTATATTAATTATATAATTTTTATCATTTGAGTTAATATCCGATCACAATGATAATATAATATTCAGTTTAACTTAAATATTTTTTATAGTAAGGGTTTCAACCTTTAGCCAAGGGCCGGCCCTAGGCAGGTGAGACCGGTGCGGTCGACCGGGCCAGCACAAAAAAATTAAGCTTGCCAGATAAATTATAAAATATTAATAAAGAGAGTTTTTATAAACATAACTGCTACTATAACAGCAATCAGTCTAGTGTGATGTAGTGTTGTTTCGTTGTTTGTTAGTTATCAATTATGTAGGTACAAAAGAATATTAAACTGGAAAAATTCCAAAATGGTAAGTTTGTTTTCATTTAATAATAGCCTAATTTATTTTCTAATTTTTTTAATAGTTAAGTATTGTTAATATTATATCATGTTCTCTCTTGTTATCTGCGTTTCATACTGTGTTTACTTGATATGTAGTCCTAATTATAGTGGGTGGGAGAATGGAGAAATATGGGTGCCAAATTGAGGAGCCCTGCAAAAGCTAAAACCGGCCCTGATTATCCCAGTACCAACCCATTCCACAAAAGACAGTATTTACAGTACCTCAGTTTCTGAACAATTAAACTAAACAATTTTGCCACATATTCTTTTATAAAGTAAGTGTGGCAACTTGCATTAGCCAGAAAGATATCCAATCCCAACCTACTTAACGAAAGACAGCATTCACAGTACCACAATTTCTGAACAATTAAACTAAACAATTTTGCCACATATATTTTTATTGATTTGTTTAGGTAAATAAGAAATAATACACACCTGAAGAAGTCTTGTAAGCTTAGAGTCTCGGTAAGGTATATGCCTGGCCTTTCCATCAACTAAAGCTGATATCACGTTACCAAGCGCTGACAGTGATAAATTAATTTTAGTCGCTTCTTTTAGTCTTTCCCCTGTAGCACCTGTTATTAAAGAGAAATAATATTTATTAAATAGCTTTTCATTATTTTGATGTTTTCATTACAAAATTAAAAGACTAATACAGCGTTTATATTTCCAAGACATTTAAAATAGGTTTAGATTGATGATGTGTAAAGTACACATAAATATATAGAATCTTTCCCTAATAACTATCACTATAACAATTTGTTCTAGAAAGAAATATTACGAAAGGTAACTTCCACAAAACTGCTACCATTGAATCTCTAAAACTTTAAGAGATAAAAAAAGTTTAAGAGTATAGAAAATGTCCTTAAATATTACAGTCGCTACCACTACCTACTTTCAGAAATCATCTACCTAGTTTTTAGATTTATGGTTAATAGGCCATAAAATGATCGTAAAATTTATAGATTATACATTTATCTATTTCTTTATCTATATCACTTTTTATGGTAATAAAACTACTGTTATTTTACACAAATTACTTTCAGACTGACATAAATACACACTGTACCATATCTGTTCAAAGTTATTGTGAACATTTTAAACATTATCTAAAAAATTATTTATTGTATAAGTATAGGTAGTACCATTTAGGATGGCGCGTGGTTTGCGCAGAAGCAGTAAATGCCCTTCTCCCTCCAACACCAGTCTTTGTCGTTTTGTAAGAAAAATACAGTCTGTGTCAAATCCATCGATTAGAGGGCCGCAGAGCAATTTTTAGTATTGGACGCGCTTTCAATTACAAGCTTCTGCACAGTACTAGGATTATTTAAATAGGACAAATTTTATATATTTGTAATCTGCGTGATATGTTGCAACTAACAGTATAAATATCTTCCAGTTTAGTAAATGTTCGGAATTTATACAATAAGAAATACTTCGATTTTTTTAATCGGGACATGAAAAAGTAGTAAAGCGTAAACTTTTTATATTTTTAGGGTAGAAAGAAACTTCCAGCGGCAAAGTTGTAGAAAATTGTTGATCTACATATTTTATTTCAAACATTTTTCAGTCAGATGTTTGGTTTGTCCACAAATCGCTTGCAAATAAGTGCAACCAATATTATCAGGTAATAGCCTAATGTAAACATATTGTTTTTCTCTTTTTCTTATATCTATTTATAGTTAATTTATAATAATTAACTGAATTGAAGAGCGGAACAGTTAATAATTTAATGTAATGTAAATATATGGTTTTTTTGTTTTTTTTTATATATCTATACTAAATTCATAAGAAACTACTTGAAGAGTTGGACAGTAAATTATTTAATGTAATGTAAATATATACTATTTTTCTATTTACTTATATCTATAGTAAATTTATAATAAACTACTGTATAAGTTATAAAATGGCCTTCAATTTAAATCGTATTTTAAGCGTGTTTAGTACATGTTTTATTTAAAATGTCTCGATAACATAAAGTAAATGACATAACTAGGGTTGACTGTACAATGCTCCGCCTAAACTTAGGAGGGGAAGTGTGGTGGGATAGGTACTATGTCTCACTCGCACTACCCACCCTACGTGCCATCCTATATGATTTTATCTAGGATGCTTGTCTATCTACAAGAGGATGCTTGTTTATGATTTGTATACCTGTTTTTGCTTGTCTCTCACTGCCAGCCAGATCGACAAGGTTTAGTTTCCCTCTTCGGATAGGCGAAGCTTCGAGACATTCCACTAAAGGCATCATCTCTATAGTAATACTGAAGATAGAATGACTCCGAGAAGAATCCGCATTCATGAGGGTGGCGCCAGTACTCCTGTTACACCACCCTTTCTCCATCAGCTCTTGGCACTCAGCCACATTAGACACAGCGTGTTGCGATAAATCTGGAAATTTTATGAATTTCTGCTGTAGTTTATGAAGTTTTTGGACCTCAGAAGTAAATTGAGTATGCATAGCAACAGTTAGTTTTAATACTTACCGTTGACGTAAACACCACGATCGCCGCCCTCTTTGAGATCAAGTTTCTTCTTGTGATCCAAGGCCAGAAGATCCCGTATCTCTTCGTTGTAGATCTCCAAGTAAGACGCAAATATAAGGTACTTAATGTTTTCCACAAGTGAGATGGCCTCGAATATATGTTCAAACGCTCGAGGTATGATCCCTCTCTGGGACGGCGGGTCTTCCACGCCTTGCATGGAGAAACTCTTGCCACATCCTGTTTGTCCGTATGCAAAGACAGTACCATTGTAGCCTTCCAAGACTCCCTGGTCAAACATAGCATGGTAATAAGGGCTGTATTTTGTTTTTACATTACACAATAGAAAACTATATGTTTCAACTAAGGGAGAGGGGGTTAATACAGTAGACTCCTGATTAGAAATGTTCTATTTGCATTACGTACTTATTTACTTACGGTATTTATAAACAAAATGGCAAATAACATTTAAACACTCTGTTTACAAAGAACGAAAGTAGAAGGGTAATAAACAATATAATGAGATATTATGAAATATTTAATAAATATATTTCACTATCCACTTAATACAAAATTTGAAATGTCTTGCCCATTTTCATTTGTTTGCATAATACTTTTCTTTATTGGATTTTAGTTTATTTTTATTTTTTTTTTAGACAAAAAACCAGAGCGGTTATCATTGCCTGAGGATTTCAGTTTAAATAAGAACATGTCAAACTGAGGCAGATTTTGACCAGGGCAATTTTTCAGGTCTGTAGAAAGTCAGATTCAAAATTTACTGGCTGCCCAAAGTATAGTTAAAACTGCAAAATTTGAATGTAATATCAGGACTTTTAAACGACTTAACTTACAGCTTAGATTCCACGTAGTGAAACGCCTATTTTTAACATAATGTTAACATAAAAATGATCAGGTTAACACATGAAAGTGTTTAAAATTCAAAGTAAAATATAATAAAACACTTGCCTAATTATAGCATCAATTCCTATAAAAGCGAGTTTAAGTCCGTACATACGTGAGTAGCATATAATATAACAGCTGATTTCTCCCATAATCTGTTCAAAACCTAGCATAGATTGTACTTTGGGGTTATGTTAACACCTACAATCATTAAAATATCTTGTGAAGTAGTGAAGTTGATTTTTTTAAATATGAGTTATAAAACTAATGTATGCTACAATACGTTATAATATTTGCTTTGAGATTATGAACTGTATATAAATACAACCTTTTATCATCAATATACTCGTTTATACAAATTTAAAGAAGAGATACCTATTTGTACATCTTCGTATAACATATAATATAAACATATTCGATTATTAATTTCTTCACTATAATATTAATAACTTCTAAATCATTTGATCTATCAATATGAAATAAAAAGCAATTACAAGATAATATTTGAATGTTTCTTTAAATAAATAAAAACGTATATACATAAAAAATTTTAACAAATAGGCCCACAGTTTTAAAATTCTTATAATTGTACACATTTACCGAGTTAAACATCCCCGTCAGCATAGTTAGGTAGGCCTAGCAAGATAAAGTCTGTTGTTTTTAAATAGTATTTTGTTTAAATTATGTATTTCTGATGTGTATCTAATTAATCTGCCTGTGATTTTCCACGGGGCTTACTAGTATTCTAATAAAAATTAACATTGGAAAGCACAGAAACAAAAATGATGATACAAAATATGTAAATAAATTTGATTTACTAGTTTAAAAATACAATTAGTTTATATAAAGTTAATTCTTAAAATTTTTAATCAGTAATATTTCAATAAGGGATAGTAATATTTCTTTAAACTTTCTTTCCGAAATGGAGGTTCAAGTACCTAAAATATATAACATCACCATGGATAAACTGTATTTGTTTTTTAGTCAGCCTGTATATTTGATTCTGAATTTCGTACACCCAAATAGGCTAGGTCTATCCAACACCATTTGTTACTTTCTTCTATTCAAATTTAAAAGCAGAGTTAAACATTATGTTGAGACTTTAACCCAAGTCAGTATAGATAGGAATATAAAATATACTGTTTACGGCGCACATAGGCAACACCCATACAAAGGTGCTGTGCGCATTGCCTACACCAAGTTACAAAGTATATTAATGTAATAAAAGAAATAATTACCTCGACAAGAGGGTAAGTGATTTCATTGTAAATACTTTCTGTAGTGGAATTGACATAGTAGACTCCATCAAAGGTGAATATTTTGGGCGGAGCAAAGTTGTCGTTTGGGTTAATCAGAGAACATGTGCAGCGATCTGTGTCCATCAACACTACATTCTGGAAAAATATAAAATTTAGTTAAATCTAATTTATAGTCCTTTCTGTAAGATAAATAAATGTTTAACATAAATGTCAGATTTAATATTTGATACTTTAAAAAAATAAGCGAATGTTTTCCTTTTTAGAAAAAATCGCTACAGTTGTCAATTGTTGTGTTGACAACATGTAAGGCCAGTTGCCCAAGCTCATCGATTTCGTCCTACGGCAAAATATTGCAAGATCGTGACGTTTTAGTGGAACGAAAAAAGAGAAGCTTGAACATGGCACGATTGCCGAGTTGAATTCTCCGTACCGTTTTCGTGAATGCAGTGGCGTATGTGAACAAATGAACACCACGATTTATATTCGTATGGAACCCGAAACGGCAGCCTTGTAGTCGATGGCCTAGAGGACCTGATACAAAAGCTCAAAGGACCCGGTTTGAATCCAGGTGAAGACCATGGATTTTTATCTAGTTAGAAAAAAGTTGATGTAAATAGAACGAATAAAAATAAATTTAGTTTTTTTTATTTTCTAAGATAATAAGTTTTTAATCATTGTCAAAAATTATCCTAAATGTCTATTTTAAATATGTTACTTCATTACTCATATTTTATAAATTTCCCAGCTTAAGATACAAATTTCTAATTATATATTTGACAGTGCTTGAGTTGATACCACAAGATGGATAAGCGACCAAAAAAGTCCAAGACCCTCCACATCAACAAAATAGAAGGCTGTTCAAGCAACGCTTTTAGGGTAAAATTTAATCTAAATTTATGTTCTACGTCAGCCTTATTAACAAAATTTACTAGAATATTGTCACTTCAAATATTTAATGCATCCACATTTTTTTACCTTACAATTGAAATAAAGAGGAACTTAAATCACTCAATAAGCTTTGGTCTATTGGACGATTTGAATTGATCATTATATTTTATGTGTGTACTATAAGTTAGTAATGAGGGTTCAGGTAATATGTTATTTTCATACAGAGTGCATTTGTCTAGTATTTGATTTCAGTAAGAGGAATTATTTACATGCTTCAATAAAGAGGATTTTGTACTTTTTTAATTCTTTCATTATTTTTGAAGGATTATTTTATAAATACAAGTACTTCATTCACTGGACTTCTGCTCACTCCGCCCGCATAATTGTGAACAAATAACATTAAAAATATTTTCTTTATTTTAGGTTATCTAGATATATACTAATATTATAAAGAGGTAAAATTTGTTTGTTTGTTTGTATGTAGGGGGTAATCTCTGGAAGTACTGAACCGATTGCAAAAAATAGTTTTACTAATAAACAGCTACACTATCCCCGAATAACATAGGCTATAATTAATTTTGATGAAAACATTTTTTATTTAAATATTTCTAAATTTAGTCGGAAAAAATCTTAGGTTAGGCCTGCACTGATGAACCAATACATGGATTTACATTTATTACCATAGAAACCGATTAAATAAATTAACAGATAAAACAGCTGTTTGCTGCAATATTTCCATTAACAGCTGATTTCAAACTTTTAAGCAATTATTTGTATTTCTAACTTTTAGGTTAGGTTTTGATTAAAGTCTAGACCTGAGCCTTGCTGGTTCTTTTAACCTTTATTATAACTGCTGTTATAAACATACGAAATAATTTGATCTGAACATTTAACATCATTTACCATCTTAGGCTTTGGGGTTATTATTAATCCTACACCTTTATTATAAAGAAAACATAACATGATTATGTGTATAGAAGGTTCTAACGGAGTTGGCGTGCGGAACACGCTGGGGTTTCCCCTGGTATACAATATATATGCTTATACATAACTGAAGTAATGTATTTACCGTAACACACATAAAACCAATACCTGGTTTAGTTAAATATTTTGTAATTATTACTTTTATACGATATTGACCAAAGTAAACAGTACTCAAATAATTTAAGTAGCTGTGGTTGGGTTTTTGAACAGTTGGTAACGCTGTTGATTTTTGTCAAGGTACTTAATACTTACTATTAGCATTGAAGAAACAATACTATAAGAAGCGAAACCTAATGGGCTATAGTGTTGTTTCTTCAATGCTATTAGTTTCTTGTTTGAGTTCAGTTAACGCTGTAACAGTTCTTACCACTCCAGAAAAAGTGTTTAGCTTAAAGAAATATTTTCGCTATACGAATCAGGCCGTTCTGTTGGTCCTAGTGTAATGCGAACTGCATTTAGCTGCTAGGATTACATCGACAACAATTTCTTAAAAGTGATTACTAAGCTATTTTGTTAAACTAATATAAGCTCAGGTTAATGTTCATCCGTTAGCATAACAACTAGAACTAAGTGTGTACATAGCCGCCTGCAAAATACGTTATCTTATTTTTTTAATATTATGCAATTACATTTTCTCTAAAAAAAAGCAAGTCTTTGTTTTTCAGGAACGTCTAAATCCAGTGATAGTTGTTTTCAAATAGGTGCAATCATTTTTTGATTACTCCCAAATAGGAGACAACAAAGTTGAACTCATCATTATATACATTTCATGATCCTTCTATACACATAATTATGTTATGTTTTATTTATAATAAAGGTATAGGATTAATAGTAACCCCAAAGCTAAGATGGTAAATAATGTTAAATGTTTAAATCAAATTATTTCGTACATTTCATAACAGCAGAAAGGTTAAAATAAGGCTCAGGTCTAGACTTTAATAAAAACCTAACCTAAAAGTTAGAAATACAAATAATTGTTTCAAATTTTGAAATCAACTGGTAATGGAAATATTAGAGCAAACAGCTGATTACTGTATCAACAGTATACATATTTATTACCAGAGAGCTCCGCCCCCTGCTGGTTTCGCTCGCCAACCCCAAATGCAAACTGGTTATTTTATAAATAAATATTGAGCTTGTCTTGTGAGAGGATATACTTGATAGAATAAACTTTGAACACAAAATCTCACAACTAATACGTTTATTAACTCAAACGCGTTTCAACGACAAATTCGCCATCTTCAGTGATTCACCAGCTACAACAGTCAAACTATAACTTATAGTTATTACAATAAAAAAATTGTAATAATTTGATCACGCAGCTGAACTTTATCGTGAGTTGAGCGAATTCCAAAATTAAGTTTAGCCTACATGTTTTAGGGTTTCAACCAACTACTGTATTTGGGAAATTGGTCTACTCACGAATCTGCTAAATAGCTGCATGCGTGTACCAAATATATTAGTAGAATTTGTTTGCACATCAGCCCCGACTCATGCGCTTTTTTGTTCCGTTCGGACTGGAAACACTCACTTTGTGAGTTTGCCCCTCGACAATGCGACTTTGGATTATGGACTGCTTCGCTTCGCTCTCAGCGCACAAACTCGCTTTCTATGGTAAATTACGTTTTGATCAATTTTGGGAAAACCAGACGGGATATAAGGATATATATTTTTTTTAGGAAAAAACCCAAAACGTTTGATTCTAGTACGAAAAATTGTTACTTCCGGTTAAAAACTTGCTTCCGGTTGTTGGATTTTTGTCTAACAAACTCGCCTGAGGGACTTAGAAAACCAACGTGTGTACCAAATTTGAACCAAATCGGACGTAAACACATATATGTAGTCCATACATATATACAAATTTTAATGACACCACAAAATGTGTTCTGGGGACCATAGTCGGTGCTCATTGACAGATTAAGTCTGAGACAACTGAGTCACTGCAAAAGCTCATCTTTCCTAAGGAAATTCGCTAATAAATAGGGGCGCTATTTTCATAGAGCTAGTTACAACGTTCCTAGTTACGGCCCTGTTGAAAAGGATAAACTTTGTACTGCGGGAAATGTAGTGGTATTAACAAAATATCCTCTATTAACGCTTATTTTGATCCAGGTTGTTTCTAATAATTGTCTAGAAAGAAGCAGCAGAAGTTTAAATAGTTGAGTTTAGAAAAAAATATGAAAGATTTGTTATTCGTAGGCACTAGCAGATTAAGTATTTTTACACGAATGTCAACTTCCCCTCTGGTGCGTTACAAAAGCGGCAATCTGATATTTTAAATACTCGCAGTGCGATAAATCTGCTGACCTTAAATTAGGTCAATACAAATTTAGGCCCAACACCGCTTACACCGTACAACAAAAACTCTCATTTGTCAAATTCCGCGATCAATTGAATGACAATGTTTGTGATGATCACTTAGCAACGGTCACCTACTTGATGACGTCATCGATTCATTGTGTGTGACGTCACAGGTTTCACTCTAGGTGAAGGTTAGATCAGATTACTGATAGGGAGTTACTGTATATACTTCCTGAGAAAGGCCACGTAATGTTCCTGGAATCAATTCTTATCTCCTGTATACATTAAAGGAGTTTTAAATGCGAGAATACGTTCTGGGTGAAAGCATTGAAACATTATGTCTTTTCTTGATAAATTGTACAGTAGTGATACTTCCTTAATTTATCGGTAGGCTAGAAATTGCCACAAAATATCTTCGTCTTTGTGCGAGGATGACAGCAACGTAGTTTTTTTTATATTGTCCACTTTTTCAGGTGAGATGTAATCTATATAGAGAGGTTTCAATTCAATTCCAAAATATTTGACCAAATAGCTTAATACAAAACCATGTAAAGCAACAATACATAAGATTACAATTGAACATTAAATACATAAACTTACAATTAACTTAATTCGGCTTATAAAATTAATTTATTAATAATTTATATGCATTAGTTTATCAAATAAACCTAAAAGTAAATCTATATAAATAAAAATGTAAATCTTCGTTTGTTAAAAATCTTAAACCTCCGAAAATTCTTCACCGAAATTTTGAAATTGAAATTTTGACACAAAGTTTCATTTGAACACATTTGTTTTTATATACTTTTTTCAAAAACAATGCAATTGTTAGACGAAAAACAACACAAACTATACTGAAAAATTGTTTTACTGCAATGGGAACGCCATACTAAATTGATACTAATATTATAAAGAGGTAAAATTTGTTTGTTTGTATGTAGGGGGTAATCTCTGGAACTACTGAACCGATTGAAAAAATAGTTTTACTAATAAAAAGCTACACTATCCCAGAGTAACATAGGCTAGAATTAATTTAGATTTAAGGGTTGAAACAACCAATAAAACAATAAATATTAATTGTTATACTTTCCTTAAAACTAGAGAGCTGAAATTTTGTACATTTATTTCTTACAAGATGCGTAGAAAAAGTAATTTAGATTTGCATTTTGTCGTGTGCTGCTAAGGAGTGAAAATGTAATAATAACCAATAAAACAATACAAATTAATTAATTGTTATATTTTCTTTAAAGTTAGTGAGCTAAAAATGTGTACATTTATTTCTTACAACATACAGTACATAGAAAAAGTATCATAGATTTACATTAAGTCATGAGCTGCTAAGGGGTGAAAATGTAGTAACAACCATTATAAAAAATGTTGATTGTTACACTTTCCTTAAAGCTAAAGAATACACCCTTAATTTACATATTTTATAGTAAGTCTATTTATATAAAATAACTTTGATAGAATAAACTTTGAACACATAATCTCACAACTAATAGTCTACGTTTATTAACTCAAATGCGTTTCAACGACAAAGTCGTCATCTTCAGTGCTGCACGAGCTACAATAGTCAAACTATAACTTGAAACAGTTAGAAATAAAGTCAAATACAAAACTTGAAATACAAAAATGTTTATTTTTGAAAGACCTTTTCAATGATGTGTTTCACTACTAACGTTACTATTTGGAGTTTTTGAGTATCTCTTTTTTTCCAAAATTGTATTTTTTAAATTTGAAAATTTTTTAGTAAGGGGCAACTTAATCACATTTTTGGAAAGCGTATCTTCTTATAAATCTAGGATAAGAATTCGGCTTATGTAGGCTATGTTATGCGGTAACAATAAAACTAACTGTAAAGCACCACTTGTTGGACGTTTTAGAACACTCTGTACATACGCAGTAAGATCATTGCCTGCCGGCCTAGCGAAACCGTGGGAACTCGGCGCTCGGCGTATTGAATTCAACAAATGTCTGTATTTTCCACGACTGTACGAATAGAATCGTACAGTAAATGTGGTTGACTTTAGTGTACTTTCAAAAAAAGCAACATGTAAAAAGTGCTACTGTAAATTTCAAATTGACAATCTATATAGGTGCTCAATAATATTTTCGAAAAAATAAATAGTAGAAATTGAGTAACTTTAAAAATAATTGGCGTCTATTGGAAATAATCGCTCCCAAAATTTGGCGCCCTAGGCGACCGCCCTACTCGCCCGCCCTAAAACCAGGCCTGTGTGGGATACAAGACAGGTAGGCCCATTCGGTGAAAATATACAAAGCATTAGTATTATTTTATTTAGTTTAAATAATTGTCAGAATTTTCATAAACGTTTTTGTAACAATTAATATAATTTGTTCTTCAAATACAATACATTAAGGAAATATTCTTTCTTACTGTGAAAGAATCTACTATCCAAATTGGTTGAGAAATGGCTAATGGATATCAATACTGTTCGTCATAATTGTAAATATTTGATACAGTTTTCTAGATTCTGATTTTGTTCGTAATACAATAGTTTTTGAAAACAACTATGAATGGATTGAAAGTCTGTATGTAGAATGTCCGTAGCTTGACCAGCGCAGATTACAAAAGAAATCGATAAAATTAGACCTTGTTTTTTTAAGGTCAACACGCAATGCAACATTGTTGCTTTTATCCAAGAAATGTTTAGCCTAACTCTAACCACATGTGCTCTACGCTCTACGCTACTAGTCGTTGCGAATAAAATTGACATTCGGACTTACTAAAGCTAATTTACTTTGCAGTCTTACATCTTTAGATCAACTGTCTACAATAGTAACAGATAAAAGATGATATCTCTTTCCTCCAATTAAATCCCTCTGATTTTATTTGACTTTGTCTTTTGACTTTCTGCCTCCACCGACGTCATTCCGAGTATAGACATGGACGAGTAGTGTTCTTCATGTACGAGATCTAGAAGTTCAGATGAAAAATTCCTTCTCCTGAGCCTACAATATGAAGAAAGGCAAGACGATCATCATGGGTACATCCCATTAACAAAAAAAGGAAGGTAAGTGAAGAAGACCCGTAAAAAAGAGCCCTAATGCAATTGTACAAGTTATTGAACTATGCATGACTAGTATTAACTGCAGCTGAACTTTGTAGGCCCTACATAGACTTCTTACTATAGTATATTTATTGAAACAGTACAAATCCATGACAATAAATAACGTTTGCAATAAATGACGGACTGCATATGATAGTCTGACATCAGAAAGTGTTGAGTGATCGTGGAAACACCCGAGGCACTGCCGAATCTATACTTGTCAGATCCTTTCCGGTCCGCTCCAGCGACCACATAATTAAATAGACTGGTCATGCCATAAGCCTGTGCATTGTGGGAATTGAAGCTAGGTTGGCCATCTTGTGTGAGGATAGAAACGTCGAGCGGGTCTAGAGAGGAGTGAAATTTTCAGTTCGCCCTATTCATTTACACAGTGGTTTTAATAGATGAAAATGCTCGAAAATCTTTGAAATTTGACAGATTTACAGTTTAATATTGTGAGACGCTAATGGGGTGTTCACAATTTGAAAATAAAAATGGTTTGACACTTTAAAAATCGAATAAAGTCCAAACTTTATTGTACTTTTTAATTCCAGACAAACCATTGCTCGGACGAAATAAATATGTATGTCCTTTTTTTAAAAAAAATACCTCCCCTACACGGTGGTATTTTTTATTTTTCTCTATCTTCATCTCAGCTCGAAATATTAAGGATAACCGAAAAAAAATGATAATCGATTTTTTTTTCGACTTTGGGAAATCGATAGACTGGTCAACTTTTTTTATGTTAATCTACATACTTTAATGTACGTATAAAAAATCAGCCGTATTGTAAATTACTGGAACTTTTGGTCTAAAATTACCCCTACCGACTGGCCTATTCCTCATTTCGTAAGATGTGTTAAAGAGTTTACACTTCTCCCACGTGGTCTTAAAACCATAATTTATATTTTTTGTAATATAGAGTGTATACAATTCATCCTGATTTGAGGTTCCCAGCACTGTTGTATTCGATTAACTGTACTACTGTACTTAAAAACCATGCATTGGTTTAAAAATAAATGTTTAATTAAATCAATGTAAAATATTAATTAATTCACAATTGCAGTTCCAATAATAAATTACACATTTAATAAATAAAACACTTACATACTCGTACATTAACTAAAATAAATATTCTAAATTATGAAAGGAAAACAATTTCTGGGCTTGAGGAATATCTCCAATTTGACTGTTTATTCAACCAAACCATTTTGACACTTTCTGGAATAGTGTGAGATGTATTTATGGAAGTGAACATCGAAAGGGACGACTTTAGATGTGCATTCAGTGGGAATATATACGGTTGAACATTCACCGTTGAACGACATTCGGACCCAATCACTAATAGTGTGACATCGGTGAACAAATAGTTACATGTTAATAATAGTAATAATATAGAAGCTGCGAATAAAGTCGTCATGTGTGGCAAGGGCTTAAGTATTGCATTTTGTTATTGTAATTAGTGCATTTACGCGACCGGAATGTTCGGTTCCGCACTGTGGACAAATCGTACTGGCCAGTCCGTAATCCGCCAGCGGTTCATTGTTACCAAATGTTTACGAACGAGTATGTTGTAAGCTCCTTCACTGCCCCGATTCTTATAAATATCTCTCTAATCACTATGAGTTGGCACTAATAAAGACAAAAAGATCGACAATCAATATCATCATAAAGCATCAAAGCCACGAGGGCTTTCCTCTTCCATCCATACTCGTTATTAGTTTGGTCACAACTGAATTTCCGCAACGTTATTACGCAGTCACAGGAACCATCTCTCTGGATTTTACGCGGCAGAAACTCTGCAGCGGAAAATTTCCGAAGAACGTAAAACCGCGAGTTCAAAATATACCACTGTACCAACAACGAATTGAATTAAAATTGTGTGTATTACGTAAACAAATTAATTTTAAAAGTGGTTTTACCTTGCATTTGAGAGTATTCTCTCGGCTGTTCATGGGACGACATCGTATTATTACTTTGACACATTCAGCCATGTCACATCTGAGAAACAAACAAAAAGGTTTCATTAAATAATGTTACAAATACTCTGCAACAGAGAACCGAGATTTACTATCCTAGTAACACTAACGTCAAGCCTAAACACGTTGCACATTTCCTGGAAGTGTGTCTCTACAGATTTTGATTTTGTGTTATCATTACCAACCTATCTGAAAAACCATACGTTCTTAAGACCACACAGGAGAAGTGTAAAATTCTATAGCGATATTCTGACAAATATAAAATATATTATGGTAGTTATCTTGTGTTATTAAGCTTGACATCAGAATCAACTGTTTATCTGACATTTTATTCAATTGGTTGCTATGATGCTAAGGTAATGGTAAATACATTCAAGAAACATGAGTGTTGGTTCATCAGTCCAGGAATAAACTAAAATTATTTTGTGTGTTTAATTTAAATTTTATGAATTTCTGATGCATTATTATATAAAAATATCAGCTTTCTGCACTTCTTCATCATTTAAACTTTAACTGTGCCAAATTTCATACTCCTCCGTCCGCGTAATTTTCGTAATAAAGTGTTTGCTTCACGTATTAATATATATATATACTCTGCTATATACACAATTGGTAAACTATATATAGTAGAGCGCGACGGAATAGAGCGTTTCAGAAAATGCGTGACGGTAAAATCCGAATCACCGCCCGCAAAATGTTTTGGACGCGGTGTGCCTACTTCAAAAACACATTTTTACCAACGAATTACGTAATTCAAGTACTAGCCGCGTCTCTTCTGACTGCTAGCATTCTGAGCTAAAATGTTTAACAAATTTGTAAAGTGCCCGCTTGCCACTTGTAAAATTCATATTACCGGAAGCAATGAAGATAATTAATGGGCGTTTCCACTGTTTCCAGTTTTATATAAAATCTTACAGAATTACTTTATGAATAATATATTTTTAATTTCCTTGTCTTTCGGTATGCTGATTGCTATTAAATGTGAGTAAATTAGTGCGTGAATGCATTCACGTGTTATAATATTATACGAGTCTAGCCTGTTCATTTATATATTTCACAGTAAATTCACTTCTTCAAGTGTTTTCTAATATGTTAACAATGTGACCAAATGTGCGTGTTTTATTCAGTTTGTAATTTTTTTATGCTGATTTGATTTGTTTTAAAAATGGGTTAGAATATTAAAAGGTTATTAGAGGTCTTCATATTCCTAATCTCTATCTATATAATAAAAATGAATTGCTGTTCCTTTGTAAGCGCATCAATTGAGAACGGCTTGTCCAATTTGGCTATTTTTTGTTTCAAAATGTTCGTAATAGTCCAAACTAGGTTTTTATATAAAGAAAAATGTGAAAAGTTTCCCGAAAAAACAAATTTGGACAAACAAAACAGCCTCTTTTGTGTAGACTCAAGACCATAGTGCGCAAAACAGCTGTTCGTATAAAAAGCTTAGCAACACGTCATGTTTGTTTACATTCATTACCATAGCAACATTAATTAGCAAATTTGAAGAGTATTAGCTTTTTTAGGTTACATTGACAAACTAAAAACAAACACAAACAAAAATCAACGAAAAATGCTTACATAATTATTATAATTCAGTTCAAACATTGGTTGTTACATATTATATATAAAACAACTGATTTGGATCAAAAACTGATCATAATTTTAGGTTAAGCCTACAATGAACCAAAACACGGTTATTGGCAACCAATTGGGCTAATTTAGAATCAAGTTAGTTTTTTACAATTCTTCACAACTATCAGTTGGTTTAGATTAGCTAAAAGCAAACAAAAGGTTTACTGTATTATCTATAAATTCTTACAAACTATAAATCTAAATTTGTGTATTTGTATATTTTTAAGTGGCATAAAAACCATTTTGTAATTCGATCACTTAAGTCAATGTAATGAAATGGAATAACTACCCTTTAAATTAAATCAATCAATTCCATAGGTGGTGGATAACGGAAAGCCCTATTTATTTTATTCAATAGAGTAGGGTTAGCCCCCCCGAACCAAAACTGGTATTCGAAATAAAATTTGCGTGTTGACTTATTAAAGGTGTTTTGTTTTTGAAAAAGCATACTAAGTAAAAACGAAACAGTAAATAGCTAATACAAGTATTAAGCTTCTAATACATTTGTTATTATTTGAATTAAAGGGATAATCAATAAATTATATTTATAAATGTAATAAAGAAAACTTACCTAATATACTTACAATCTAAACCTAAACTTACAATACATTATATACAAACAGTATTTATGCTCACACATTTACTAAAATTAAATTGCAACATCCATTGTATATAATATATCCATGCGAAGCGGTTAAAAAACCTGCGTCTGACCACTGGAGCGGAGTGCAAGCGCTCTCTTTGACGACGTCCCAAGAGCAAACGATAAATTTAAACAAGTAATTATGCACATCATATTAAAGCTAAAGATACATACTATAAGTTTTATTTGAAACATTTTTGCGTATTTTAAATAATTTAAAAAATATAGTAAATAAAGTAAATTTATGTGCCTTGAGAAATATTTTTTTTGGTGTTTGTTGTTTATTAGGTCCTTTAATATTAACTTTATCGAAAAATTTATAAGAACAAAATATGTTTAATATGGATCAAGGAACATATGTACAAAACATTAATTCGCTACGATGAGTATTAACGAACTTGTAAGCAATCTTGTGAAGCTCTGCATTTGTAAACTTCAAGGGGGGTGGAGGGGCAAGCTCAAGGGGGAGAGGCGAGGACTTTTGAGAAAATGCATGTCTCATAAGGGTCTATCACATATAAAAAATTCAGCTTTCCCCTAATTTGTTGCGACAAATGTCGATTTTCGGCCTTTATTGGCTGGGCTATATCTGTCCTCTTATCTTCTTCGGGTCGGCTCATTGCCGCCAACTGAAAAGATGCGGCCTTGTAGAGGAAGAGATATCGTACCTGACTATAAAACTCAAAGTCCCCAGTCCAAATGCGGGTTAAGGCCATGGATAGTCATTCATTTGTAAAAATAATCGATGTCAGCCGAGATAGTCTTTTGGTGACTTTTTCCTTTAAAAAAATACCTAGCAGTAAAAGAGATACAAATTTGTAGGTGATTGTAAAACGCACTATCCACATTTTTAGGAATAACTTTACATTAAAATAGTTTTATTATATTTGGAAAGGTATGTAAAACTCAAGTTCTAGAAGAAAAATGTTAAAATTATGGGTTACTTGAGGATGTATTAGCGTCATTTTGACCATTTTTAAGTGCCGTACAACTTTGATTTTATGAATGAATGGGTTAAATTTGATTAACTAAGTGATAACGGAAGTGAACGATTAAATTTATCTCAACATTTGCAATAACACGTTATCTAAAACTCTTGTGGATGTATCCAGAGGATTTACATAATTGTAAAGAAGGAATTTATTCCATAGAACTGTAATTGTAGCCTACGTATTTCTGAAATTATCCTTTTAACTATACCATAAGGAAATAACCAAGCGGTTATAAACTACCTCATTACTCAGAGTTATAAATCCAAAGGGATTAAATAAAAGGAAACTACCTGAACTACTTGACCCACTTTGCTCGGTAATTACACCAAAGCTGTTATGGTTAAACTGAGTTTAATGACTCCAGTTAAATGGTGTTTGTATTAGAAACCACTCGTTGTTTTTTCTTGTACATATTCCATAACAATAATTTAAGTATGCCATCATTATAATATCATATATATATACAAAATTTTTGTCCTAATTAAAAGTAATTATGCATGTGATTGATGAAGACTATCACCAAAGTAAGTTAATTGCAACGTTCTTAAGACTCGACGATGCAACGGACAACAAATCAAAGTTAGCGCAAATGTAACACATCACAAATTGAGTGTTTTTTTCGTAAGGTCGTACGACACAGCGATCATCAAAAAAGAGGTCACTTGACGGAAACAATATTCTAATCAATTGGTGACCTGGATACTGGAATTTATACATATAGAAGTTATAATATAAAGGTTTAAAAGCTTAAACAATACCCTAATCTAAAAATTTGAAATACAAATAAGCTGTTATATAAATTCCACTGATAAAAAAAGCCCTTATATCAAAAACTTCCAGCTGAGTAATATCGTACCAACCGTTCCATCAGGTGATCTATGTATTTTAAACGGACAAAAGCTTCTATAAACTTTTTATATGCCTAAAATTGTCTTTAACCCTTTGAGTGCCACGGGCTGATCTAGTTGGCTACAGTGTTCTTTACGAATACCGCACGAGCCACATTATTATTATCGTTATTATTCTTTACGTAATATTACCTATTCTTATACCAAATAAAAGCCAACAAAATAGGCTTTCAAAATATAAATATATATCAATATAGGTTAATTTAAAACTATTTTTTTATTAGCTAGCGAAACGGCATGGCAGTCAAAGGGTTAACATTATTTGCAAATTTCACCATTTCCAGTCAAACTTTAGGCCATTGCCTTTGGATAAAAATATAGGCAGTAGTTGCATAGTTTTACTTATCAGATAAAATTACATAAATACGTAGACTATTCCACAATAGCGATTATAGTTAACTGATCAAAATGTGTACGTACTTCTAGAAACACTAGACATTTGAAATATAATTTGGCCGCTACGTCCAACAAAAGGAGAAATCATGAAAACTGGTATGTTTTCCTCTAAAAAGACGAACTCAGCTGTAAACTGTTAGGACAAATTAATGAAACCCTAACAGTTAGATTTATTTAAATTGAATTATTTTAGTAACTTTCTCGATCTAGAAACCCGCCGGCTAGCTATAATAATAAATCAGCTGAAAAAATCTACCAGCATTGACGCTGAATCAAAGTACAGGATGAGGCAATGAGAACACCACATTTTTAAAATATCACAAATTTCATACTTTTAATATTTTACTGTTTAATAACACATAAAAATATATGTTATACTATGCCATTTTATTCTGGCAAAGTTATTTTTTGAAAACCACATCCTTTAATGATGCATTGAACGTGATGACATTCCTCAAGTCACTTGTAAAAGACGTCGAACACTCGCTCCAGAATTTCTTGAGGAATCATCTGAATTCCGTCTGTAATTATTTGCTTCAGTTCATGCAACTCTCTAGGGCGAGTTTGATGAATCTTGAACTTTAAATAGCCCCATAAGAAAAAATATCAACAGAAAATTATGAGATTGAGCTGGCCAGAGTACGTCACGAAATATTGAGATCAAAAGACCTTCAAAAATATTTCTGAGAGTGGTCATGGATATGTCTGCTATGTGTGCAATGGCTCCATACTGCTGGAAGTAGAGACCTGTAGAGAGATTCTGTAACAATTTCCAACTCCTTCAATAATATGTTCTCGTACCGCTGTGAGTTCACGGTCATTAGGCTATCTTCAAAGAAGTAAGGTCCAAAAAATCGTTCTGTTATACACCACACTGTCACTTCAGGGCTATGTAAGGGCTTAGGATAAAGCTCTTTTTGGAGTTATGAACACTCCAATAATCATATTATGTTTATTGACATGATCAGAAAGGCCGATATCTTTAGACTGCGAATAACTGCGACTCGCACTTTTCCATATTTACTTGTGTGCGTACTGTTTTGAGACTTAACCCAATTTTTTTTAATGTCGTATTTCTAAATAATTTTACCCAGTTTGCTATTGTTTTACGGAACTGCACCGTGTTGACCAACATTGAAGTGTAATCTTAACAATCTTTGAGTTTTTACAAAAGGATCACTATTCTTAAAAAAAAGCTTCAACAGCAAAAGCGCAGTATTCAGGATTCTAAAGCGCCATGTTTACCAAAATGACACAGTTCAATTGAGGTTAGAAACACAGCTGATGATTCATTGTTGCCGTAATTACCATTCAGCAGGTTACTAATTATTGCATTCTCATTGCCTTGTCCTGTAGTGTTCCGTTGCTATTTCTAAATTTTAACAGTTATAATTGGGGTTATGTTGAATGGGTATGCCTAGCAAGAAATGGAGTAAATTTCTTTCCACGTTTCATGCGAATATGATGCCGTAGAATCACTGAATTGCCAATATCTGCGACACCAGTTATAAACATAATCGGTCTTGGAAACATTCCTCACTTTGCAAAAACCAACATTGCCAAAAAATTCTCCTTCCAAAATCAAAATCAACAATGGCAACTTAATTAATTAGTGTACTTTAAGACTGTTTTTGGAAATTTGTTTTCTGAAAAGGTTCTTTTCAGTCAGTTAGCTAAATAACGAATTTCTCACGTGTTACCAGTTGTTGCTTGCTCCTAAACGTTTAAGAATAGGAATCAATACCCAAGAATACAAATGAGTTAAAATAGCTTCGTACAGAAATAATTAGAAAAACCAAAAAATGAGGAAGATTTTCAATTGTATTTTTGTTGCATACTATGCAGTGTTTTCAAAGGTTGGAAATTTGTTATCAAACTCACCACTCTTTGTGTTAGAGGCCTAAACAACAAATGATTTCTTTATTTATTCATGGAATACTCGCCAAGGTGTCGGCCATTGGGAAAGGCCACCATTATGTTATTTAATCAAGCTCCGATCTATATTTGATAATATATAATTCAATATCGTGCGCTAAACGTAAACTAATCAATTATTTACATGTTGTGTAGGAAGCTCTCTCTCTCTATACGAGTGGAATATTGACCTCTGTTGAACTCTTTGTTTTGTGTACTATTTCAATAGTTTTCAGAAAACTGTATTTTACCAAAAGTGGTGTCAAATGTTGATTTTCATTTTTTACGTTTGCCTACTTCGTAAACTTTTTGTCATTAGCTTCGCAACTCGTTCCACTTTACTTCCTGCCGTTGTATTGTTTACTCTTTCTTGATTAGACGATGTAAGATCCAAAATATTCGCTCTTGTTTTAGAACTCTTTCTACTTCAAACAAGAACTCTTTTCTTTTTTGGACTTTTCTAAAATTGTTTTATTCTTTTATATGATTTTCAGTAGAATTACTGGAAAACAAGAAAACATCTACACATTTTACACGTATTGGGAGTTTTCTGCAAAATTAACTGTTTTATCCGTATGACTAAAACCCAAAATAAGTTCAGTATATTTGTATTCTTGTCATCCAGTCGAAATATATGAGTCCACAAAGTGTTAGCAAATAATAAGAACGAAATAATATTTTGGAAACATACCAGAAAATAGATTGTAACTTCCCCCAATTTTAAAAGGGTTAAAATAAATAATAGTAGGTCTATTATTTGTTTAGCAATGTTATTTTATTTCAGATCTTGTATATTCTGTTTTGCGCGATTTCAATGAAGGTTCCCTCCGCGAAAATTGTAAATGCAAGTCAACGCATTTTCAGGGACTGACATTTTGGCCTATCTTGACCAGTCTTTAACCCACACTCAGTTTATAATACTTCGGGGAAATTTAACTTCAGGTAATCAACAATAACTTATGTTTAATTTATAACAAATATTTCGTGAAAATTACTTGACAGAAAAATTTCTGATCCTTATTAACTAGTAGTTCTGTGAACAGTAGACCTCGCTCGTTGAAATAACAAATGTGGTTTTGAGCTTAGGTTAAAA
>JAGFPH010000122.1:249423-349774 GCA_018207615.1 Philaenus spumarius | reverse complement strand
GAAGAGTACTACGGTCGACAACAGTTCGGTATGAGCACAGTACCATATGTGTAAATCGAGACGGTCGCAACACAGTAGCGGTACAGTATGCGCACAGTACTACATGTGTAAATCCAGCTTTGTGGGCTTTGATATACAGTAGTTGTATTTGAATCTGGCAAGCTTAGGGCGGCAGCCGCTAGATAGCGAGAGCGCTACTGTCATCGGTACGACAAGTGTGAATGATACATAGAATGAGCCAGCCATTCTCTGTCTCACTCACACCTGGTTCAGAGAATTGATGAGTCACAGACGGGTGGAAATTTCCAACCAGCGCTGCTTAACGACTGCCGCGCAAAGCACGATTTGGCCGCAACCAACCGGGCTGACTATTCTCCATAAGCGTTGCGCTTCTTATAGGTTCTGTAGTCATTTTGATTAGGTAGAAACGCCCTTCCTTCTAGTGGTATTATAGAGTATGTTAGGACTGTGTCGCACGCACGTTAGGAAAAAGATCGCAAACAAAAACATATTACAAAACACCCAATGAGTTAAAAAATATATCTTTTGTAGCCTGATTGTTTATAATTACAGTAAATTTTAAATATTCAACATCATAAAGCTGTAAATGAACTTTTATTATATGACCTTTTTAATTGCATTAACTTATCTCAATACGATGTTTAGGAAAAAACTATAAAATGTCACTTCGGTCGAGTTTTACATAAATAATTTTTAAATATAACTGTATCAGGAAATGGACCTTCTAATAGTGTAAAAATCATCCTTTACTTTTGAGGAACAACGTAAAATCACAATTTAAAATATCCTTTGTATTGAAATACATCATATAACAATTTACCCACGACACATTATATTATAGACCGTTAACAATTTGAATTGAAATTTTCAGTTATAGTTTAAAAGTAATCTAAACTAAATATTACGTTTTTAAATTTTGTATGGGAAGGGGCGTGTAGTGCGACTCAAAATTGTCATACGGTAACTTTTTCCAAGTACTGTATTGAAAATTAAAATTAAATTATAACTTCTATTTAAGCGTGAAGAAACGCCAACCTAGCCTAAATTACAACTATTACGCAATTATTTACGTTCATACCACCAATTTTAAAATAAAATTAATAAATAACTCGATTGTTTGTTTAAAACTGTTTCAATGCTATTTTACACGGAGAAGGCGAAAATTTGACCAAATCATCTCTCTAGTTTCACTCGTATTCGCTTGTAAAGTGCGTCTTGGATAACTTGCAACATTCTCTAAGTTGTTATATTTTTATTTCTAACCGATAAACTTAACTGTATTTAGGACCCTACGGTATATTTTGAGACGACTTACTTGCATTGTTGACCGTTTATCCTGCACCGAGAGCTTCTAAGATCTGCTTCATGTTGCGGTGAATGTAAGGCACTTACGTCTCGACAGTCTGAAGGCTAGAACACAACTAAACCGCGCGTCAACCCTTCAACACAAGCGAAACTCCACTAAATATATAAAGTCAGCGTCACTAAGTATATTATTGGGGTCTACTAGATGATTTGCACATTCACAAGTTCGGAAATGTTTTTTTTAAATTCGCGTATTTAGAGTAGTTTGATTAATTGTTAGACACGTTTTGTGAAAACAAACAAATCGTTTATAGATTAAATTTTAGAATGTATTGGTTTTTGGAGACAATTTACGTTACTTATATCGATAACGAGATATGTTTTCTATTTATTCGTGAATATTTTTATACATTTTCAAATTATATGTTGCTTACAGAAGCGTCATGGAGGTTTTACCTTACCCAATTTAACTAATAAACTGAACCAAAATACAATGTTCACATTACAGACTATTGTATATAATTTATTTATGATCAATTATAGAACCACTAAAATATTTCGATAAAAATTTCACGATTTGTTCTTTTACATTATTCATACATGTTAATTAAATTTCAACAGCCTAAGTAAAGTTTAAACACTGCTAGTTATTAAGTGATTTTAGAATACTTCAAGGTAACGTGTATTAGTTCTATACAATTAAAGTTAATTAAATCCATTGCACATGAGAGCGTAGGCCTTCATCATCTGCAACATCATAACAACAATTTGTTATTATTCTATGTTGTTTTTTTTACTCGAATTTGCATAAATGCAGCCATTTTACATATTAAGGTAGCAACTTAAATCACCAAGTGGGTATAGTGACATATATACAAGCTTGCACTTAATAATTTTAGCTTTAAAGGAAACTAGTCAAAGTTTAAAATTATTAGACAAAGCTTTAAGTACTAGCTATTGCTTATTATTTTGGGTGTCGGAACACTGTGAAAAAAGGTTGAAACCCCATAAGGTTGTTCCATACGTGACAGTGATTTCTTCTAATCTTAAAATCAAATTAACTTCGGTGCATATGACTTTTGGAAGATGTGTAATTTGTATTTATGTAACTTATATTATGTAAATAATAGGCCTACATTTACATTTATGTATATATATTATTTATGATGTAACTTATGTTTTTTGTTAAAACTAAATACCTTTTCATGATAATTTATCGTACATTTTTTAATGAGTTTATAACTTTTTTACCAATTCAAAGATCACATAAAATATTAATTTCATTATTCACATGAGATTACAATGAATATTTCAAACAGGAAACATTTGAATTGATGTGTTTGGTTAACTTTGAGATGAAACATGACAACACATGGGCGCCCATACCCTAGGGCAGAGGGGGCCGTGCCCCCCCCACTCCCCAGCTCACAGGGAGAGAAAAATATGTATATTATTAATTATAGTGAAGTATTTTTCTTTTAAAAGAATTATTTAAAAGTCAGTATTACATAGAAGTGGTTTAGCACTAGAATATGTTTTAAATGTACCGTTTCATTTTACATGTACTTATTTTCAGACTTGGGAAAGTTAACCAAAATATTTAACTGATTAAAGTTTAAAGTTAATGCTAGAAAAAAATAACTGATTAAAGTTAAAGTTAATGTCTGAAAAAATTAACTGATTAAAGTTAAAGTTAAAAAAAAATAACTGATTAAAGTTAAAAGTTAAAATACGGCTTAAAATACGGTTTATTAATACGCACGCGCGACGTTTAATTTGATTGAACTCATTTTGTGATTCAAGTAAAGCTAATTAAAATACTTTTGTGAAATAATCATTTACAAGTATACGGTTCAATTCTTTGATTTATTCTCTACACTTTCTTATAATAATATTTCATTTTTGGTCAAAGGATATATTCCTAAATTTAAATTAATTACTATTTAAACTAATCTTAGTTTTGTTAGCAGTCTTGTAGTAGGAACATAAAAACTGGCGTTTTCAAAATAAGAAATTTGAAATTGATAAATATTTTTTATACAGTTCCTTTTAGAACTAAATTGTACAAAACTTCTGTACGTTTTGAAAGAATACAACAAAATGTTTACTAGGTACTTTTTATGTAGGTCTAAAGTTGAACCTTTTCCTTTCATTACTAAACATTTTTTGTTTCTTGAGCTAATAACTTTGTAAAATTTACATGTATCAATTTTTTACTTGCATATATGAATTCTTTGAACCTTTCTGTAAAAAAAAGCTATGGAACACTTTCAAATTGGTATATATTACTTTTTTTTGGCGAATTTTTGAAAATATGCTTGCAAACGTATACCTGCCAACTTTGAAAAATCAGAATCAGTAAAAACTACGCTCAAGTAATTTTGACCCTTTTTAAGACACAACCCTGTATATATATAGCCATTATAACCTAATATCAGATTAATTCAGAGACAGTTAGTATTAAAATGGCTCAACTAAAAATTGGGATCACTTAATAAGTATTTCATTTAATGGAATAACTCTTTCGGCAATAATTATGTCAATTCAACTAACCTTTTTAAAAACATGCATTAATAAAAATTTTAATAAGTTTTAGAGTGATACACAAAGGCTAGAGTAAAATGTATACAAACTTAATATTATTCTAGCTGCTTTTCAAATAAATGAATATGAATAAAATATTATTTTCAAATATATACACACTATACTATTTTTAAAAACCCATCTGAAAGAACTTAATACAGACAAAAAAGAAACATTTTCCAAATAACCCATAACTAACTACACAAACCAACTTTCCTCTATGTATAAAAAAATGTTCTTGGGTTGTCTTAATGGTATGCAATATCATTTTAAATAGGCTAGTAAATTAATTACACATTTCATAACCAGATCCCTATTCATGAACATTATTAGTACAATTGAATATAGAAAGTAAATAAAGCCACATATAGGCGATATAATTTTTGTGAGTAGTAGTCCCCTATAAAAGTTCAATTTTAAGAAATAAGGTCAACTAAGAACTTAGGACTTCTTGCTACTTTGGTTAAATTGCTACGGTGGAACATTAATTTGTTGTTAGTTTACTGTTTCTAAAGTGGCAATGTCATAAATAAATAAACTTAAAAAGTTAGATAGCTTTAAGAATTAGGCACAAAGGATTGAAACAGATGCCCGAATACAATTTGTGCCAATTTTATGAACTATCGTTGTTGAAATATTATTTAAAATAGCCTACAATGACGAAAGTCAACAAAAGAATACGATGTCCGTTTATTATTAGAGCTTAATTTTATAAAACGACGGTATTAAAACGCAATTTAATATACAACAGTGTATGTCCCCGAAAAATCGATGCCCGAATAAAATGTGTGCCAATTTTATGAACTATCATTGTTGAAATACTATTACAATGACGAATGTACGCAAAAGAATACGACGTCCGAATATTATTAACGCTAATTTTATAAAACGCCAGTATTAAAACGAAATTTAATATACAACAGCTTATGTCCGCGAAAAAGTCGATGCCCGAATACAATTTATAAAAATTATATGAACTTAAAATTATTGAAATATTATTTTAAATACAATGACAAATGTCAGAAAAAAGAATACGAAGTCCGAATATTATTAGCTCTAATTTCATAAAACACAATTTAATATAGCGTATTTATTTAGCGTATGTCCGCAAAAAACCCTATACTCATGAGAACAATAATTTGTTCTTATTTCTATCAAATACCGGCGTTAAAATTAAATTTTAATTTTAATTACAACCGCTAGGTCCTCGAAAAGGTTATTTAAATGACACTTGTAAAATTCGGAAAAAGTGGAAATTAAATGTCGCTATTTACGGGAATGAATAACAAGTAAAACAAAGGCACTTCGTCGGGACTACCACAGAAAACATAAATCACGGATAACTTTTAATCCCAAAAATGTTCAAAAGGATTTACCCTAAACTAAAATAAATAGATTTATTATACTAAAATAATTACGCCAAAGCAAAACTTAGAATCAAGACGTCTCTGCAGAATGGAGAAGGTCTTGACCAAATAATGTCTTATTATGCTTACTGCGTAATGCGTATCTATCTATGATACATCACTGCTCTTAGCGCATGCGCATTATAAAAAGGGATGTTTTTTTCGTATCACTTCTCACTCTCAAAGACTCTCACGTTCTCACAGATTCCGTGCGTCTAATATGCAAAAGACGTTGTAAACCAAATAAAAAGTTTTAATAATGTCGATAGTAACTCAAATTGAGTAAATTTAATAAATAACATAAAGAACATTTGTTTTTTATGTAAAATAAATTAAATATTCTTTTAACAAAAATAACCGCTGAAAATAACGAGTATCCGTAAGACCGTAAAACATCAACGCATTCCGTAAATCTTACGGATAAACCGTAAAAGTTGGCAGGTAGAAACGCCCTATATATATATATGCAAATGCCTTTGAATGTATGCCCTATAATAAAATACAAATCTCAATAATAGACGACAAAAATTCGATAGACAATAACCTAAAATGGCTAAAGCACAACTTACCTTTAATTGGTTCTTAAATTGGAGGCAGAAGTTGCTGAAGCCTTTATTGTTTTAAATTTTGGTAAACACAATACGCATTTAAATTTTAAACTATTTCCCTCCCTTGTTATTTGTTCATAAAAGTTTGAAATGCCTGGCCACAATAAAGACATAATAAAATTAAAATAAAAAGTAAAAAATTAAAATACTTCTACATTAGACTTAACTCACTTTTAAAAATCACTAACTCACTAAATAAAATCTAAACTGTGAATCACTACAACAGGGCAAAACAACTAAAAAACTTATACAAAATTAACAAAACTATCCAACTATAATGCCAAGCGTATACCCGAGGGCTAATTGAATGACGCTGATGGGCGTGTTGACGGAGTTGTTTTGTTGGTTTACGTTACCTTTAGGTAATCTTTACCGTTAGTTCTATCTTTCTTTAGGCACCCCATCCCTTCCGGTCGGCCAATAAGCAATAAATAACCTAAACTTAGGAATATTGAATGTTGTCTCGCCAGGCCCACCCACCTTGCTGGCATTTCCATTGTGACGAATCTTTCCGGGCGTCCGCCAAATTAACTGAAGTTAGTTTTAATCGTTAACCAATATTTTAACGATTAAGAGTTAAAAGTTAATCAGTTTTAAAAGTAACGATTAAGTTAAAAGTTACCCATATTTTTAACGATTAATTTTAATCGTTAATTTTTTTAATCGTTAATCCCAAGTCTGCTTATTTTTTACACCAGGT
This sequence comes from Philaenus spumarius, assembly GCA_018207615.1. NCBI lineage: Eukaryota > Metazoa > Arthropoda > Insecta > Hemiptera > Aphrophoridae > Philaenus > Philaenus spumarius. Next base: position 343,151 of record JAGFPH010000122.1, on the reverse strand, counting down.
GATGATAACCACCTAGGTTTTTCGCCTTTAAAAACAAAAACAAAAAAAAAACAAAAATTTGTACAAGAGTTCAAACGTACTTGGTACGGCCTCAAAGCGCGGTGAAATTAGCTGACCGGCTTTCAGAAATATATTTAAAACTATATATTTTTAGTACATTTATAAAAACAAAAAATTTTCACTGCTGCTTTACAATTACTTTCCAAAATCACAAATTAAATACATACGATTTGGGGCGCGAAATCGTCAAAAGCGCTTGGCAGTAGGATGACTCATATGCTTGGCGCCGCCATCTTGGTGGAGATTCTCGCTAAAAAGTCGGCTTCAACGATCGTCTCCCATAACCTATCTAGATTTTATACTATGTAATCATTGGGCCAACACCTATTTGTTTAATGCATTTATATTCATTATCTTAGCAATCAATTTAGAAAATTTAGAATTAGTTAATTATTTTCAATACAACAACTTGTTTAGGTTTGGTTAGTAAAATAAAAACAAACACAATAAAAAAAATCTGTTTTTACATATTATAAATAAAACACCTAGTTTTGATCAAAAGCTTAAGACAATTAATTTTAGGTTATGCCTATACTGAACCAACACGCATTTTCTTGAAAACATTTACATGTATTACCATAACAACCAACTTGGCAAATTTAGACTCAGGTAGGCTAATTATTCTTCTCAACCTTCAGTTTTTTTAGGTTAGGTAATAATAGCAAACATAAACAATGAAAAAGGCTTAATGTATTATAATTCAAACAAATATCACTATTTAAATTATGCTATTCTTTACTAGATCTATCAGATCAGTTTGAAATAGGCTACGGTACTGCTTTATCGAATCACATATTGCTCACATTTTATAACTTGAAAATTGCCACTCTTCTATATAAAAATAAAACATCTCTGCCCTAATCAATAGTCATTCCCGTGAAAATATCATAGTATACAATAATCTGTTTGCATTTGCTTCGCTGCGGTTGTTGGTGAACAAACTTTTAAGGTTAACAAATTTGCTTTGTCGTGAGTCATCGCGGGGGTGGGTGAGCGAAGCGAGAAGGGATCCAAGTCCTCTAGTTTGTTACAGGCCTAATAAATGTTCAAAATGTCTTTAATTTGTAGCTTCGATGATATCAATTTATTTTTCATATATCAACATTTTGTCTGCATTGATGTACTCTAAAATACTGGAAAAAATATTAACAGTTAGGTACAGATAGCGCCAATTAGGATGGAGCGCGAAGAGGGGAGTGTGCAAGCCTCCTATGCCGGCTCCCACCACATTTCCCCTCTCGCGGCGCAGTACAGTCAGAGCACCGCTCCACGCGTTTGTTTGCCGCCTGCCTACCTAACTCATGTCTGCTCTGTAGTCGTGTTGATTGTATAATTATGACATCTTACAGTTTCTGTTACTAAACCCATATTATAGGCATGGTAATTCATTAACGGTGAAAGTAAGAATATTTGAAATTAGAAAACAAATAATATAAACATTAAGCGTATAGTCACCAGGATTGCTGATTTAACTTAAGTTATTTAATTATTGTAACTTAATTACCTTGTTTTCCTCCGTCGAAACAATTCTTATTTTAATTTTTAATAACAGTAGAGTGCCTGCCACTTGAGATCCTGGGGGGGAGGGGGAAGCCATGTGAAAACCGCCATCTTGTTCGCCATCTTTGGAGCCAGGGTGAATGGGTGATAGGAAAAAATACGTATACGCATTGTATCCTTACCGCCAACATTGTTCGCCATCTTTAGAGCCCCGTATCTCCGCCATCTTTGCAGCCTGATGATTTGTTAATAGGTATATGTGTTAAGGAGAGAGTACTATCAGGATAAACAGGTGACCGTAATTTTAATGGTGGCCATCTTTCCAATATGGCCGCCGTCTTTAATTTTTTAAATACAAATACCAAATTTTTATCTCGTTTTATGGTATAAAATACTATTTTAAGACACTTTTATTTTTTGATATTTTTCGGTTTCGGTGAGGTTAAACCACCATCATTAGACTACCACAAAGTTTTGGTAGTTCTATTTCCACATTAAAAGCATAAAATTTCTTTAATTGTCATTGTCCACTTATTATTTAATTACCATTATTTCAATTATTTACATTATATTATCATGGATCATATTATCCATAATATCATAAAGCTAAAGATACATACTACAAGTTTTATTTTAATCATTTTTGTGATTTTAAATAATTAAAACAATATAGTTAATAAAGTAAATTTAAATGCTTTGAGAAACCATTTTTTTGGTGTTTGTTGTTTAATAGCTGCTCCCTTAGTATAAACTTTAACGAAAAATTTATAAGAACAAAATATGTTTAATATGTATTGAGGAACAAATGTACAAAATACTAAATTCGCTACGATGAGAATTAACTAACTTGTAAGCAATCAAGAATTAACTGCATTTGTACGCTTCAAGGGGGGTGGAAGGGGGAACATAAGGCAGTGGCGGTCCCAGCCTTAAGTTTGGGGGGGGGGGGGGGGTACGGTTTGGGGTTTTTTTTTTTGGGGGGGGGGGGGGGGGGGTTTATAGCTAGTGCAAAGTGCAAGTTTATTTATAGTATCTAATTACAGATCAACGAACTCCTAACCTAAAGTCTAAGCTTTAGCTTTAAGCGACATCTAAATACTTATCAAGTTTTTAATTGACCCATTTCAGGTATAAATGAATAGAAAATGAAACAATACACATTTTATCAATGGTTTAATATGTAATAGGAAATACTATTCATATGAATTACAAGACAAATTCCAACCTCGTCTTTGAGCTCTTAGCAAACCTGTTAATCATGGCATTCACATCCACATCTATGTCTCTATGAATATTAAATAGAGCTAGACCCACAAGTCGTTCCTCTCCCAAATTGTATTCTATTTGCAAATATAATTATAGCTCCCCAAAATTATAGAAAATTATAGAATAATTATTGATCTATGAAAACTTATTTAGTACAAAAAGGCTTATTAAAAACATTAATTATTTAAGATTTTGGGGGGGGGTCATGACCCCCCCCTCTGGGACCGCGCTTGACATAAGGGGAAGAGGCGGGGACTTTGAGAAAATACATATCTCATAATTGCCCTAATTAGTTGCGACAAATGGCGATTTTCGGCCTTTATTGACTGGGCTAAAAAGCGTTCACAACGACAGCAACACCGTGGCTAGACAGCAACTGATTACTTTTTGGTGGTGACTGTACTGAAGACTCACAGTCGAGTAGGAGAGGGTAAGACGTTACAGCGCATGCTCAAGTGACGCTTCACGCTACATGGCACTATCTATCAAGGCGTATTAAAGAAGGTGTGTGCATGCGCAGGTCTCCCTCCACTCCAGCCTACCCGTGACGTAGCGTGCTACACAATCGGAGATCCAGTCTAGACTCCTTTGCCATATTTACCGCCGAAACTTGTACGACCTTCAAGCATTTTTAACGTCATAATTATAGGCAACATAGTTTATTATTGTAATTTGTAATAATATTTCTTATAATTAATAACCATTAATTATAATGCCTTCTTGTGCCTTGTTTGGCTGCGATAACTCAACCCGAAAAGACAGTTTGTTAAGAGTAAGGTTTCATCGATTCCCAAGAAATGTTGATCTATAAAATAAATGGATTAATGCGTGCAGAAGAAAAGACAAAATTAATTTAAAAACGGGTAAGTGAAATATATTATGTATTTAAATTAATATTGGTTATTATTGAATTTCACTTTTAATTTACTTTTTGTTAAATATGTAGGTCAAACTATAAGTAATCTAGGGTTAATACTGAAATAAAACTCAATGTTGTATTCACCACGACTTTTTATTTATCACCTAGACTACTATTTTTAAATTATTTCATTGATAATTAGTTTATATTTATTTTTATTTATCCTTGGGTAGGCTAACTAAAAATCACAATTTTAGATAATTTCAATTTTTGAAAGTAAATTTAGTAGGCCTAGTAAACATAACAAAACCAATAAACTGGAAAAATCACCAACTTATTGATGGTAAAAGGTTTTACCCTATAGAGCTACTTAAATTTGCCAACTCTTTAAAAATTCATATTTATAGGTTAAACAAAATTTACCTGTTCACAACAATGTGAATAATAAATAACGAAGAGAAATTAGAACTAATAACAAATTAGATTAGCGTACATTCAATCACCGCAAGAAGCGAGTAACTATGTATGGTTCTGATTACAATCTTATTTATATAGGACAGCTACAACTTTCATACAAAAAAATTATGTCAGTATTTACTACAATTTATTTTCTACATTTCTATGTCTTTGAATGCCTCCCGAAAGTAATAGTAAAAACCTTCCTCACTTAGGGTAATTTTTATGTCATTCAAACCCGTATATTAGATTTAGACTTGTTTCAAAATTATACGCCTAGGAATATTTGACCATGGGCATAGATCATTTTAATGCTCACTTTATTACCTTTCCATCGATACCAAAAACATAATTTTTAGACAACCATAAAGTATTTAATTCGCAGTTTGAGCAAAAGCTTACAATTGCGTTCGGAACTACTGGTTCAGTGTGTAACACGTGACGTAGCTGCGCGAGCCGGACGAGTTTACGCTCCTCGATGCACACACCTTCTTTAATACGCCTTGACTATCTGTAGCATCTTCCGGACTATTATAAAATGACAATAAATATTTTCAAAATTTTAAAAACCAGGTAGCAGCACCTTAGGGATACATTAATTAATTAAAACATAATATCTCACCATTTGGACATAGGTAGCAGCACTTTCCAGACCACAGCAAAATGAGAACACTTAGTTTTAAATTTAACATACAGGGTGCAGCACTTTACGGAGATTTATTATTTTTAACAGTCAGGCGGGACAAATTTTTAGTTTTTTTTAAACTTTCCTCACTGAGGGAAATTCAATATCTTGTTTTAGAGATGCATTTAACTATTTCTACCAAATGTTACGATCATGTTGGCCGTAATCTGGAGTCTTCGCTTCGACATTATTTTTAACAGTGAGGCGAAACAAATTTATTGTTTCCTAAAACCGCCTCACTGAGGAATTCTCAGTACAGTAACTATTTTTGCAGATTTATTTTACAATATTACTGCCAAATGTTGAAATTGGTAGTCAAAAGTTTCGCATCAGTCTCGTAATGTGCTGCTACTTAGATACTTTTAAATGTACTATTTCAAAATGCGCTGTAGGTAAAATGTACTAGAATGCGCTGTAGGTAAAATTTTGACACTCAATGGATTAAGAAGTGTCTGTACAGTGCTGCCAACAGAGGACTTATTGTAACTAGAATGCGCTATTAAATCAAATATTGTATCTCAATAATGGAATTAAATGTTTCTGTCCTGATCCGTCACGTGCTGCACTCTTTACCCGTTTAGTTGAACTTATATTGCCTATTGACAGAAGTTGTCATTTTAGATTTATAAATTTATTTATTTTAAGTTGTATTTTCTAAAATTCCTAAATAACGTTTGAACTTACTTTTTGTTGCTGTGAAGTTGTTAACTATACACAAAATAGGCGCCCTACATAGTTTGAATTTACTGGCTATCAAATACATTAAATACAGTTCTATTTTTTCTGTCTCCATACTGTTTTGTTTTTGTAGGTTAGTGCTTACCCAGTACTTTTCCTTTTTATAACCTAATTTTGTTTCAGAATATTTTGTGTGACATTAATTTTAAAAGAGTGAAATATTTTTTATTAGTATTATATTTTTTGAATTAGATAAACTAATTATTAATAATCCTAAGTATGTTTTATGGAATATAAGCTAGAGAAAATTGGTGTTTTATGCTATTTATAAAATGGTAGGCTTGCAACATTTTAAGGCAAAAGCAAAACCTTAATTTTTACTTTCTCCACCCTATACGTAGTATATGGAGAAAGTATTGTTTTCGTAAAAATGTTCGAATTTGAATTTTCAGTTGAATTATCTGTTTTGGTGCTCCCAGAACCCCAAAAAATGGTTTAGTGCAATTATCTGTGTTGGTGCTCCCTGAACCCAAAAATATTTTTAGTGGAATTTTTTGTTTTGGTGCTACCTGAACCCAAAAAAGGGTTTTTAGAGTGGTGTCTGTCTGTCAGTATGTATACACGACCAGAGAGGACACTATTGGTCCGATTTTCATGAAATTTGGTATGTAGGTACTAAACCCTAATATCTCCAGGCGTTTATTTCATTTTTTGGAATTTTTAATTTTTAAGGGTAATTTACCCCTAAAAACCCATAAAAAACGAGAAAAATGCAAATTTCTCAAAAACGGCTCTAACGATTTTGATCAAATTTTCAGTATTTATAGTGCTTAAGATGCCAAACAAAATGACACCACCCGCTTTTATCAAAACTTCGGCGTTTTATAATTATGGGGAAATGTTTAAAAATAAACAAGTTTATGTTGTCAATCTAACATTGCGGCGGCGGCCGCACGGGGTAGCACCATGGTAGCGATCACGGCCAGTAATTCAAGGTCGCGCGATCGAATCCCGCCTAGGACAATAATTTTTTTATACGATTGACGTAGGTAGAATATTATTTTTTTGTTTTGTTCTAAAAAGTAATAAATAAAATGATTGAAAACAATATTATTTTGACTACAGTAAGTTGGGAGAAAGTTTGTGTCAGTTAACTGATACCGTTTATTTATTTAGGCCTACATACGATTTATTATATAAACAGAAAAAAAAGATGGTGAGTTGAATTAATATGAACTATAATTTTTCAAAAATATTAATTAAACTGGGAGTTATGGACATTTCAGTAAAACCACTCAATAAAACTGTATAACTCGACGACTATAAAGAAAAAAGTTATTAAATAATTTATTAACTATAGATAACAACATATTATTTTAATGTGATTTAAATGGGACACTTTCAGTATTGCAATATCTCATATAGTTTTAGAAAAAATAATTATATAAAAGTATTGATTAAAAAAAAAACCATTTGTTGGAATTTTTTCCAATATGGAAATGTATATAGTTTCATGGAGAACTGAGCATCGTATTTAGTTTTTGAATAATTCTATCCCTTTTTGAATTATTCAGCTTTTTGTGATTGCCAAAATGTTAACAGGTACAAAAATAATATTTAAATTTAATTGATATGTACATTAAGAAATGTAGAATTAAAAGGGGAATATTTACTGAAAAATGTTTTCACTAATCTTTAACGGTTTAGAAAATCTTGCTTTGAGGATTTTAGGGTTGCAAGCCTTTTTTCAAAATGTTCTAGTTGAAAAACTATTGAACAAAATTACAGGAATGTTTCACACTTTGAAAGATTAGACTCCACACTTTAATTTACTTTTTTCTCCAGGAAGATGTCTCTGAAAATGCATATCCAATCAACAAGTAAAAACTGTTGATTCATAGAAAAGAAGTTTTATTTTGTTAAATAAGATTAGAAATTTTTGATGGAATCAATTTACGTATTTAGGAAAATAACTGAAAAGTTGTAAGTTTATAGAGTTTTCCATATCTCCAGCGTATTAATCCAAAAATAGCATGACTTCTTTGTGGGACATGTATTTAAATACTTGCTGATAGAAAACAAGCATGTCCGGATTTCCCATAAGGGTATCCATGGTCTAATATAATGTAATTTTTATAAAATTTATATATATATTTTTTTTTTTGAAATTCAAATATCCATACGTTGTGGAGCAAAGTTATAATATAACTATTAATTCTTTTCCTTTTATAAGGCCCCCACTATCCAGAAGCTAAACTTATAATACTATTTCTTATTCTACTGTAGTAGCCTATAGGTACTATAATTGAAACCTACTAAATTCAATCTCAATTATATTATCTTTGAAATAAGTACAAGTTTAATTTTAACAAATTTTGGTTTACAAAAGATATAAAGAACGAATTTGATTTATTTCAATTATAATGTAGAATCTCTATTTTAAAGAATGTCTATTTCCGGTTTGGATTAGTTCAGTATAATAATTAAAATTTCATAGAATAAAGTTTGTTTTATCACCACAATACATAATTTAGTTGAATTTGATTTTAATTCAAGTTAATCTCGGGCTAGGGGTATTCGTGCTGCTGTAATTATCTCATTCAAAATATACACAATTATGAGTTCAAACATGAAGTTAATAATTATGACATGATATCGTAAGGAATTGGATTGGAAGAAGGTGAAGTTCTTTTATTTAATTTAAATAATTTCCTGCAGATATTAATCTTAAGCACTGTTCTTTGAATACTTATCAGGTTTGGTTGCACATATGGATAAATATCGAGTTATTGTACACTTTGACTACACTTTTATGAAACAATTAACGGCGTCACTTCTTCATTGCATTAATTACGTCCACCCACGCTTAGTTCTTAAATTGTACTGATTTTTGGCTTCACTTTCAAACGATGTAGCCGGGTTCCTTTACTTCCGCCTATCTCTGGATCCGGAAATCTGTATTCATTCATTTGATTCGATAATTGCGTTCACGTGAATGTTACGTCACACTTTCCTTTCTCTGTTGCCGTGGTTACGCGCCATGACGTCACTGTTGATTTATGATGGCGTCTCATTTCTTCACTTTAAAATAGTTTTTGATGGATTTTTATACCTAAAGTATTTCTTTGTTGGCCAAAACAATTATGGAATTAATTTGTTCTTGCGTTTCAAGTCTTAAATTTACCCGATTAAATAATTACTTCCTTTTTGAATTCTGGTGTATGTTGTACTACTTGTGTCATATGTTAAACTAATCATTGTGAATATTTTAAGAGTAATAATAGTCTATGGTATATAATTAACTATTAATTATTTTATAAATATTTTCTTAAATTTAGAATACGTTCTACACATTGGATTATCGTGTTTTCGTTTATAATTTAAATCACATGGTACATTATTGGTCTTTTACTTGACTCGTGTTTATCATGGTTTAGTAACCTACAAATATGGCTGACATAACTTAACTAAATACATTTTTAACCATCTTGAGTTTTTGTATAGTGATTTTGACAAATTTTACAGAAAATAATAAATATAGTGCTTCCAATTTAGTATCTGGCTTTCATTTCTTTACAGGACTGTTACTGGTGTTTGCTTATATATTGACATAGGGTTCTCTAGGCTATAATACTAGGCTGTCATAAATGAATGTTTTGTATTACTGAGATTTGAGACATTACACTAAACTTAAAAGGTTGCAAATCGGGAACCGAGAAAGTTTTTTTAAAATTATTATTTTAATAAATAAAATATGCTTCTTACTTTTGGTTGAATTTATTTATGGGGAATGGGGGGGGGGATTTGTTTGGTATTGTGGAGCGGTGAATCACATTTAAGGCTGATAGAATATAGCGAGGAGAAGGCGCTTCTAAATACTTTGGCTGGGACTTAACAAAGCGTAAATCCGACCCTGTTGACAAACGCATGATTAATGGTTTAAACAAGCAAAGGTAGGAAATAGGAAAGTTTCACTAAGCAAAGCTTTTCATCTGGCAAAACCAATAGAATTCGCTTTCACCAACTAGAAAATGATTTTAAAGGATCAAGGAAAAGAACGTCATGTGTTTTAAAAAACGTCTGTGGAAAAACGAGCAACAGATGGCTGCTAAATACATTTTTAATGTTGATGCAACGGGTTTGTTTTTTAAATGCATGCTTAACAAGACATTGACTTTTAAGGATGAATGACGCAGTGGGGCAAACAAAACAAAGAAAAAAACTGTTAGTAGAGGCTAACATGGATAGCCTTAAAAACTGCCTTTGCTTATGATTGGGAAGTCTTCCAATCCTTATAAACTAAACCAAAGGCGTCCATACCTGAGGGCAGAGGTATTGACTCTTTAATCTTTTAATCTAGCCCCCCTCTAGAAAATATAATTTGGACGCCCATGTGACAACATAAAGAAGTCTACGGAGCAGAATGTTACTATGATGGAGGGGCAGCACATCCTTAAATATTCATTAAAAGATTACTGTCACTAAAAAATTGTCTACTTCCTCCAAACAATTTTGTCAAAATTAAATCAAATTTATAAATTAATATTCAGATCCAAGAATATATTAAACAAATTCAGTCGATTTAATTGATAGTTATATGTTTTTCAGTTGAGTTAATCTTTGATAATTTCAAATTCTTTGGTTTTTATGGTAATATTTAAACTAGGTTAGGTATCTTTAAACCATCAACAGATTGGAAGGTGACTACTAGTTTCTGAACTTTTATTTTTAAGTCATACAACAAGTTCAGTCCCCACAGGAAATGTTTATATCCGCCCATGTGTACATTTGAGTATAAACAGCAAAATACAAGTAATGTCGGATACAGGTATATAGATGGCTATTAGAGACATGAAATAATAGTGTTATCACATTTTAATGATCAACTGAGTCCAGTAATCCGTTTCTAGAATAAAGTCTAGGTCAATCAAATTGTGTTATAGTCTACTGTTTCTTACAAAGGATAGCATATTATAAGGTCTGTGCTTATTAGTGGTTTTAAAGTACTTAAACATTTTACTACAAATTAATATGGAACCATTATTTATGAGTCATGCAGGTTGTAAGAATAAAATTTATTTTAGTGTTTCCTTTTGTTTGATCAATTTCCTTGTTTACTACCTCTTTTACCTTATAAATGATTGAAGGGAATAATAGATACCAAAATAATACTTTTTATGGTTATTAAACAAACCTTTATCTGTGCACACGTAATACGAGGATTGTCCAGAAAAACAATACCATTTTGGGAAAAAACATACAGAAAATTTTTTCAACAAAATTTATTTCTACAAGAAAGGATATCTTGAACTATTTTTCTACATAGTTTCCAAAATAGTTTAGACATTTGTCGTAGCGAGGAACCTACTTTTCCATACAATCTTTATAGAAAGATGAAACCATTGTCGAGAGCCATTGCCAAACACCGTCTTCAGCGTCGTCAACGCTGTCAAAGCGGCGGCCTCTGAAATCCCGCTTCAAGTGCAAAAACAAGTGGAAATCAGAAGGTCCCAGATCAGGGCTGTACGGCGGATGGTCAAATTGCTCCCAACCAAATTCTTGAATAAGGTTTTGAGTGGCTCCAGCAGAATGGAGACGTGCTTTGTCAAGTATCAACACAAGCATTGATACTTGCATACACATGCATAGTGCCTTCACTAAGCATTCCACGTCTTTTGTTCTGTTTCTCAGTGTTTCACAATATCGTTCCGCAATAATTGTTTCCCCTCTGGGTAGAAAATCAACAAGCAGAATGCCCTTTCTGTCCCAGAACATAGTGCACATGATTTTTCTTTTTTTGAACTTTTGTTTTTTGGGGGATTGTGAGTGTCTGAGACTCCATTCGTTGTTTGGACTCTGGAGTGACATGACAAACCCAAGTTTCATCACCTGTAACAATCTTGTTTAAGAATTTGTCTCCTTCAACTCTGTAACGGGTGAGAAAAGTCAATGCATTGCCAAGTCGTTTCTTTTTGTGTTCATCCGTAAGCATTTTCGGAACCCAACTTGCGATAATTCAAGCGATTAACCACAATATCATGCATAAGAGATTTTGAAATTTGTGGGAATTCATCAGATTATTTCAACCAATTCATCACTCACAACCGATGGCCGCCCGCTGCGAGCCTCGTCATGAACATTGGTTCGCCCATCATTGAATTTCTGAACCCATTTTCTTACCATTCCATCACTGATAACTTTTTCTCCATAAACTTCTGTAAGTTGGCGATGAATTTCAGCAGGCTTCATGTTCCTTGCGTTCAAAAATTGTATTACAGAACGCACTTCACAGTCCGCAAGATCAGAAATTGTTTTAAACATTTTTGAGTGCACACTAACTAATGTAAAACACAACAAAATTTTGCCGTAGTTGCGTCAGCTGTTCAACAATGAACCAAGGAGACTATAGCGCATGCGCGGTACATCGTCGCTAGCGCTGTGCCGGCGGTACTTACTTTCTGGACAAGCCTCCTAGCTGCAAATTTCACTCCATACCCATTTCTACACACCACAAAATACGTTATAACTCCAAAATTATTTTAAAAATTTCACTTTGGAGTGTTTTTCACATTATTTTGAGTTTAGTTAAGTACAAAACATGGCTTTAAGCTTTTGGTAAATTTTGATAAGTTTGCTTGAGCAGGAGTTAAACATTGTCAGTTTCAGGTCTGTTAGACTTGTTAAAATGAGAAATACATAATTCACAAGCGCTATCAACATAACATTGAACATCCGATGAGTCAAATTGTTAATAAATAAAACACAAACTGAGTCTATTAAAATGTTTCAACAGCCCAGCTGATGAACTTCAACTTACCTAATTTTGCAAGACACAAGTAGGGTATAATTTTATTAATAATAGCGAGATGTAGAGATTCCACTTCATTATTCTTATAGACTGTGTGCCTTTATTTGTTCAATGTATTGAACAATACCTTGGAATGCATATTTTAAATGCCTTTAAGAATGATTCTGATAATATGTTACACAATTTAAGATAAGTAGCCAAGTAAAATTAACAATAACAGTTCAGGAGGCAACAATCATGAATACAAAAATACATTTACCCAATAATTATTTGGATGATGTGTAAATCCTTTTAGAGTAGGCCTACTTTATGCCAATTAGAATAATGAAGATGTGGAGTAGAAATCCGTTTGAAATTTTTCTATAGAAGTTCATGTAGAAGTTATAATTTTACATCAAACAATTACATAAAAAGTTTTATTTGAAGTTTTTAAATGTGGGTTTCAATGCTATTTATCTTGAAAAATACGTCAAGTATTATTTTTCGACCACAATTATTCCTGACATTTCTTTTTAAGCATGCCTTAAATAATACAACTTAATTTCAATACTATTTTCTTTAATATGTAACAAGAAATTGCCATTAATTTTCTGAAAACTTTATTTAAAATGTCATTCAGTTTCGAACGTGTCTACTGAAGTTAAATGAATTATAAATAAAATGTTATTTTTATTTTTGATTAGTTATGGACAATAAGGTTTGAAAAAAATACAAATGAATTCAAATCCCATTGCATTTATTCCAACAATTTTCTACATTACCAACACAACAATATATAATTTGAAATAAATTATACAAATGTTGAAACATGCACACAACACACAAATAATTGTGAAACCCATATACCGTGAACAAGAACAAGAAATAAGTGATAGATTAGACTAATGAACCATTCTGGCTTGGAATGACTCCTTACTAAATAAATTGCACATGGTAAAACACTTTTTTTGGTATAAAAGAAAATAAGAAATACATTTTCTGTACAAATTCTGTAATATATTAAACAATAAACTCTAAATTAAATCAACATAATTAATTCAACAACACCATATCTAACCTCAAAATAAAACTAGAACAACTTCCTTCCAATTAGTCTTTGAAAAATAAACAGTACACAACAAGTGGGTACATTTAAACAACATTACATTTGGATTACAATTGCACACTATTGTTCTACTAAAATTAACAAACATAAGTTTGGTTTTCTATTAGGTACTAGTGATATTGTTCAGACACCTTTGCAATTATCATAAAAAACAACATATTATATTCCTAGAAGACTATATATAAAAGGAATGTAAAGTTTTTGTGTAGACAAGTTCCTTTCATTATTAACATGGAACTACTTTTCTTGGGCTTAATTTCCAGACATGCCTAAACTAATTTTATGAGTGTAATTCAATGACTCACAGTGCTACAAACAGATTAAACAACTAGAAAGTTGGTTAAAAGTTTAGTTTATGGAACAAAAAATGCCTTACAAAATTTAAATTCTTAAAGAATAATATATAATATTTTGTTAAAGACACTGAAAAACTAAAATCGTCCCATAATTTGTTTATATCTAAGGCATTTGAAATACATTACTTACTTTTTAGCCCCATTTGGGAGTGGTCAGAGCCACATTTATTACTTATTAGCCCCAGTAATACATGTGATAGGGGTGGCGCTAAGAGGCCTTCGCCATTCCCAAAAGATTTAAATTTTTTAGCTTGAATCTTCAAAATGACAATATCAACATTCATATATTTGTTGTAGTTAAAGTTCTTAAAATGAAAATAAATGTTAGGGAATGAAGGGTCCATCCGTTCCTGCAACTTTCAAGCGACTGCAGCTTCATTTGAAAAATTGTTTCCATTCCAGAAAAATAAAAAGCTTCCTGTGGTGTACTATAGGGGAAAAAAGTGTGCATGGCCTAGGAAAACTAACTATTAATTATGAAAATGCAGTCGCTTAAAAAGAAAGTTTGTTAATTTAATTTGTTCATATGATTAAGAAAAATGGGATTTTTTAACTTCATGGCAATTTTATAACTACATTTTACATAAAATGTTTATTCATCAAAAGGCTATGATGTACCTATTTGCTTTAACTTTTGTCTTTTACTTAAAGGAGTTTTACAAATTCTCGCAGATGGCACAGAATTTGTAGAATCCGATCCTTGGAGTAGTACGAAAAGTAAGAAATTATACTTTTAAATGCCTACTTTTTACAATTGTATTGAGTATTCCATTATTGCTTATGTCAGACATAATTTACCCATATTTTGAAATTATTTTCATTAAGTATGTCTATCTTTTTAGTAACAAACATTTTTTTGAAAGCCTAAACAATATAATTTTCAATCAATCCATATCTTTTTTAAAATATTGAAAGCAAAACATTTTTTTTACTAAATAAAGAGAACAATATCACTATTACCATCTATTCCCTTAAATAAATAAAGTAATTAGAAAATCTTCAACATAACCTACTGACTATAATATAAATTGGAATGTTTTCCTAAACAATTCTAACATAAATCAGAATAATAAAAATCACATTGTTCCATAAATGTGAATAAATGAAGCATTACTTATAAAATACATATATTTCTTTTATTTTTTTTGAGATCTACTTATAGTTAAATAAAAGTATATACTGTGTACATAACTATATATTTTACTTTATGAAATTATTTAATAATACTAAAGAATAATTACTCAAGTTACATAAAAGAACTATAAATACACGATAAACATTTTGTTCCTTCCCTTTTCGTTAGGACTGGTTTACAAGATGGTCCCAAATTACATGAATTTAGATCTTTGGATACATTCAACAAATTACCTATCAAGAAATAAGGTAAACTTTTCATACAACTACGACTATTAATATTAAGACATCTCTCTCACTTTAAAAGGCACAAAAAGGGTCCATATACAGTAGTACATTATATTTACAACAAAAATTAAGTACATCATAATGGGCTATATAATTAGTACTAACAAGATAAAAGTAATGTTTTTAATTTTCACTTTTGCTGCAAAGTTAAAATGACTGAATGATTATCATGTTTGGTGAGTCAGAATAAAACCAGCGTGACCATAATATGAATGCCTTTTTACTTATTCTAGACTGATCAGTTCGAAAATGTGTGTATGATGTTTAATGAGCAATACGTAGAACTTAGCTAATCTGAAATTTTTAGAAACTATGCAAAATTTATTCAAGTTAAAAAACAACACTAGCTAGGGAACTCACTAGGCTAGTCAACAACGAAATATGGTTTGAGAGTTCGAATCTAGCCATTGGTTATTTTAACAGATTTAAAAAAAATTGTAAGTTTAAAATTGTAAAATAACACTAACTTTTTCAAAATTGAGATGAGAGTGAAATTAACAACTTTTTCTACAGAACTGGTGTGATATTGTTATAGCTGAAATTTTCTTGCCATTACCTTACAAATTGCCATTATATTTATACAAATTTTAAATGTTTAATTAATTGAATAACATTGTTTGAAAAAGTTTCAATGGCAGTTAAGATTTGGATACGATAAAACTAACAACCATATAATAATTATAAATACTGTAGGCATCATGTGAAATGAGGCTGCTGATAGCCTTCTTGATCTTGACAATAAACAGCCACCAATGAATGTGGCTATCAGGAAGGTAAACTCAGAGCTTAGATATGCAATGAGGTTTCTATTTTTTAACTTTAGTGCTACAAAATATGTTTTCAAAGAAGTAGAACTGGCAATTGATAGTACATAGTGAGATACCAGAACAAAAATAATTGGGATTGGTAGAAGAAAATACTGTTGGTTCTTCTTGTACAGAACAGAGGCGGCAGAAAAGCTTCAACACAAATGCAAGGCACTTGCTTCACAGAAATGTGATATCAGAAAACTTGTATAGGGCTAGAAAGTAATTAGAAATACTGAAATTAGGTAATAAAATGATTAGCAAAGGGGGATATAGTCAGGCCATACGCTAGCTCTATGAACAAACTATACAGTCTTCACTAATTTACTAATCTTAATTTTGTGTGTTGCTTTAAATAATAAGAATACCACTAAAAATGAACTACTTTGTACAACTGTAACTATTTGGGTAAATCTAAATTGGTTTGTGTGAAAATAATTTCAGATCAGCTATGTTCTATTGAATAAGAAGTACAAAATTACATTAGACATATACAAGTAATAAAGATAATAGAGTACTAAAAGTACCAAAAACAGATGGAGGGGTCGACTGATTTTATGTTGATACAAAAAGGTAAAGTTTTAAAGGAGTTCCTTGTTTTACAATCGGTTTTTATTAGTTACAAAAGTAGTTCTTTAGATTATGTGTAGCACATTTTACTTTACAAAACCGTACAAAGAGTTATTTTGTATAGTGATGTGCAATATTATGAATATCAAAGTGTAGTAAACTATATTCATTATCTTAACTGAGTTGTAAAAAAGTTTTTTTTTCTGGCTCGGTCTTACATTTTGATTTATTTTTGTGATTTTTTTATTTCTAAAAACTCTTATTTTCATTTTGTGGTTTAATTGTTACTACAGAAGAAATATATTACAAACATTGACATAATATAAGAGTTAGAAAACTTTTCAGTATGAAGTTTTTGGTCATGAAGTTTTATTTGTAAAAGAAGCTACAAGTACAATATCAAAGTTTTAGCATAAGAGAAGAGAACTTAAAGTTATCCAAGTGCTTTACAGCACGTGATTATACTGCAATACTTCAAGATCTATCTATTTTAATTTACTTCAAGAAAATAACTTATTTTCGACTATGATTGTATAACATGACATAAAAGTACATACTGTCTTTCTGTTTAAATTGGAAGCATATAACTGATTTTCTTCAGCTTTTGTAGACCTAATAATATATTTTATATTGTTTGGATTGTTAATTTAATTGAAACATACTTCAAAGTGCTCAACCTCGTCTCAAGAATGTAACTATCATTCCCTTTTTTCTTGTCTCAAAATTGAAAAATAAATGTTGCACAACTATAATTTAGTAAACTATACCACGACTAATTTCTCTGATAAAATTATATATTTAAAAAATAAATAAATAATTCTCTTGAATTGAAATTATCCGTAGTTTATATAAATTTAAAAAGACACTGCTAAAATTTGGCAAGAGAACAATTTTATAATTAACGATAAAATTATTTCAATAGCTAAAATGTTGTATTAACTAAACATGATAATGTTAAAACTGTACTTGACCGTACTGTTAATAATTTAGCAACAATAGAATCAAATATGCTGAATTTTTCTTAACATAACATTAATTATATACTATGTTTCAACAAATTTAACAAAGTATCTCAGTTTTAAAAAGACCAATAAATTCTTTCCCTACACTTTCTTCTAACAGTCTTATATTTATAATTAAATTTAACTATATATGAAACTGTGGTATATCGTCAACAGCATTTGTAATTACTAAGGTACATATATTTGAATTTTGCATAAATGATGTTAAAAATATGGAAAGTTTAAAAAGTATCACATTATTTGCCCCTCTTAAAATTTAAAATGAAAATGATTTTTCAATACTTAGGTTACACAGACTTTTTAACGGCTATATAACTAAGCAGGTATCAAACAGCAATTTTTACTTTGCCGTCTACTAAACAAAATACAATACTTTTCAAATAAATTACATTCTAATATAAACTCTATTTAACATGATGGTGGGTTTTACACATTCATGAAGTAAGATACTTTTAAAGTAATTCCCTTCAAGGAGCAGTTTTAAAACTTGTTAGATTAAATTTTACTTAGTTAAATATACTCTTAACTTTAAATTGTGTGGAATAATATAAAAGTTGTCAAACCATCTGCTGCTATGAAATTTTGTTAAAATTATAACCATTTCTATAAACATTTTCTTGAAATATTTTAAATAAAATTTGTTCACTTTAAATGGTTTTGTTGTCAGTTGAAATTAACCTATGATACTGTAGAAAATTTAATCTTTCTTAACACATTGACGGCTGGATAATAGATCTTTATTTCCAACCATACATCAATGATATACTGCATTATATAGTGTTAATATTTTACCACACCCTTAATTTCACTTGCGTTTGTCATGATTGTTATGATGTAAAATAAACAGATCTAAAATGTTTATGAATGCAAATGTTAATAACTTAAATAAACTTACAAGTATTAAGTACATTATACAAAATGATTAGAACGAATGTAAAGACCAAATTTGTTTTCTAGTGATTGTCACATTTTAAGTATTTTGTAATGCTAAAAATACAAACTCCTAATAAATCGGAAGTTCTGAAAAAATGCAATAAAACTTATTTTTACAATACTTGGAATGTGGTTCTAGAGAACTGACTTTAATAAGGACGTATTATTCACAAAAATATATAAGCAGAACAAATTTGTTACTTTCAATAATAAGTGTACAAGTGTAGTTGAAAAGGCCACACAACAATTGCCAGCTCAACAGCAGTTTTAGTTAACAGCTTGTTTTTAATGCGTACATTTGTTGTTTTCCTTAGTAAAAAAAATTGTTGTATTATTTGAAGCAGATAGCTTCGTACAGAGTTAGACTGATGATAGCGACACGAGTGAAGAACAGTTTGGAGAATGTTAAGATGAATTTTGTAGCGATGATACTTTTTAATCCCCTTCCTACATTTACTAGGAATCAAATAATTATTTCTATCTTCCTATAATTTTGGGAGTTCCTTATAGTCTATCCTAAAGCTTAAATTTTACCAATATGTCAGCTTATCAGATTCTACTTTACCTAAGTAAACTAATTTTTATTTACTTGTAATTTTGTCTATGTTAAAAAACAAAAACAAAAGAAAACAATTTTTATCAACAAAACACAACAATATTCACTAGATTATGTTGTACCATTCAAAAGTTATATAAATGTTTGCTTGAACCAAAAAATATACCTTGATATTTTTATGGTTGTCTCAATATTTACGTACTGGTCTCCAAGGATTAATTTAGGCATACCAAAAATTATTCCAGCCAATCAACGTGTTAAGAAACCACTCTCAATATTTTTTTAACTACTACATACAGTTACATTTTTGTTAGTAAAAGAAGTTAACTAATTTAAGGTTATTACAAAATAACAAAAAATATATTACAAAATTGTTTCTAACAAAAGGAATGTTACACTAATGAGATCAATTACAGCAAACGTTTTTATGGTTCAAATTAATACAGTATAAAGACATCTTAGAAAAAATACTGTAAATGTTAAAATGGAATAAGACCTTAACTAGAATAAAATGGACTGATTTTAAAAAAAAGTAAATGCTTTTTGCAATCCACAGAATTAGGCACACAAAAAATTAACATGAACCTAGTAGAAATGAAAATAACAAGCGGGAAAACAACTGTGAAAATAAAAAGATCTCCTTTGTATTGGAATTAAATACAGGTGTCTCAGAAGTAAAGACTAACACTACAGGGGAATGATTTTAAACATAAGATATAAAGTTTTAAACATTTTGTTAAAAAATATTTTGTTTTTCATCAATGAACGTTTTGTATAAAATATTTATAAATTGAGAATTAATAAAAGTATTTACTAATGCAGGATGTTTACCAGATTGTACAAATTTAATTTATAAATTTACTAATACAGTTGAACTTGGTTAGTGTTATCGAAGGGACTAATCGACGTTATAAAGATGTACTAACAGAAAACATCAGGCCGTATTTTTGCTACATTGAGTAAAAAGACAAACAACTATTCAGTATTGCTATTATTGGTAACATTATTCATGACGTTTATTAAAAAGAAAAACACTATTAGCTCAAACATTTAAATATATGTTCCTTGTACAGTATTAACAAACTGTAGAATTACTGTAATTTAAAAACACTAAAATTACAGTACGTATTAAATCATTAACTTATGTATTAAAAACCACGCAACAATTTTAAAGTGTCAACAATACTGCGGGGGGAGGGAGTAATTTTGTCTGATCACAATTACTTAAATGTCTCACCAGACTATACGATTGAGTGGTTTACCCGCGCTTTTGTATCGTCTGAACACTTTCTCAGCAAGATCATGGGTTTAGTTATACAGAGCACACAAATGACATCGCATAGCGTGTGAATTGTTCCTTAGGAGGGGTGGGAGAGAGCAGTGTTGCTAAAGTGGAACCCACCTCTACCGACTTTAATGGGACCCGCCGGAGATTACATTTTACTTGTAGTTTTTTTATTTCGCGGTTTGATTCTGAGGAAGAAAATAGGCGGCCCAAAATCAAAGAAAAGGGGTAATTCTAACATTTTTTTAGTTCTGAGAAAAGTGAATTTAAAGTTTGACATTTATATTTTGAAGATTTGACGTTACAACAGAGTTGTTAAAATATTTATTGACGCTTAAACAGGGGTTTATTATAACGATTTGACCGGACCTAAAACAAATTTCCCTATGTCCGTTAAGCCGAGGCTGTTAAAGCCAAGTTCAACTGTTTATAAAATTTCAAGTTTTATTTTCAACCAACATAATTAAATCATACAAAGGGCCTAGACAACATACCAAAAACTAAATAAATCAGTAAAGAATAGAATAGTTTTATTTGTTATTCAATGGGTTCACAAATAACTTTTGGAATAGAAGCCATTGCGAAGTCTAAACAATACTACAAATAACAATATAGACTTGTGATGAAGTAAAAATATATGATATTTGAATGATTCAAGAAACTGGGGAAAAGATCCGATTCACCTTTACAGCTACTAGGTAATCTTGCTTGCTTGGTTCAGTTAGATTAAAATAATACACAGAAACTCTATTGTAAATATTGATCAAACAATTGAGACCATATAAATTGAAACTTTAAACATATCTGAAATTTTCATCACTACTGCTCATAGTTGGCACGTTTTACACGAGTGGTGCTTGTCAGTGTCCAGAGATTACAAATAAATTAGTAGACCTCAGGCAACGTTTTTAGGACTTCCGTGATCTCTTATTCAATTCATGACTTTTGAGAACTGGTAGACACCCTGCATTAATTTCAAACTTGGTAAAAGGGCAGATGTATATAAATATGTCAATCTTAACAAAAAATTGAATGAACTACTTTAAATGTGTTTTAAAATAATATTGATACAAAATAATTACTTGAATAAAAATTAATCTTCACACACTGGATACATATGCATTTAATTATTAAATGGAGTAAATATTATGCTTTTATCATAACAGTACTGTGGCAGATAGATAGTAACAGTTTACTAGATCGCATTTGTTTTTTTAAGGAATAAAAGCATTAATAAGACAAAAGCCATTATTTTAAGATAAAAAAACACATTTTTAATTGTCAAAGTTGTAGCGAAGAAAATGGCAATGTGCATAGGACTCAATAAAAATACATGGTGTAATTCTTGAAGAATTTTAGAAAATCTAGATGTGTTGTATTTAATTTACAACTGTACATAGAAAAATATTTGAACTATTTGGTTTAAACTGTGCCCAAAAATATTGTAGAAAAAAAAATCCATTTAAAAATTTTATGGTGCCTACATCTATTTAAACTAATAGAAAATTATATTTAAAACATTTTAAATATAGCTATTTATTATAAATAATAATTTTTTAAAGTTTATGTCCTTACACTCCTATATTTTTTTTCAAGTCTACATGTTTTTCTAAAGATAAGAGTGCAGTTCTTTTGCTACTAAACAAAATAGTTGAGACAAATTTCTTTAAATATTATACATTTTCTTACATCTAAAATTGGTCTACAAACTTGTGAAAACACTTTGTGCTTTCACAAATTGGCATTATCGAACTGACCAGTGTTGCATATTTTAAACACGACTAATTTTTAATAGTATTAAATTAATTGGTATATTCCATAATGTATAAAAGTACAAACAATTATATATTAAATTTACTAACATCTGAAGTTATATAATTAGTAAAATTCTCTATGAAATAAATTTTTTGAATAAAACTTCATATAATACGCGATAAATTTGCCTATTAAATTAAATTGAATTAATACTTTTAATACAATTCCACCTAATTTCACTAATGACTGATCAAATCCACAGATAATTGTCGATTTCCGTATTCCCATGAGCAGTGGACATGTGTTTATTCAATAATTCGCTCTGATCGAATTTTTCGCTGCATGTGACGCATTCATACTCAGGGGCGGTTACATGAGTCCTGCGATGGCGATCCAGGTGATATCTACGACCAAATTCTTTATTGCAATCTTCACATTTATGAGTTTGCCCGGACAATGTTTTTCCATGAATACGTTTCATATGACGAAGTAGATGCGACCTCCTTGAAAATATTTTTGAGCATATCTCGCACTTGACAGGTGCAGGAGGTAATTTCGGTTCAACAGGACTTGGAGGTGGAGAAATATCATCCATAGGTTCTGCTTTTATAGTCCCATCTTTAATTTCTCTTTCATGTATAGCTTGATGTCTCCGAAGATGTTCTCGTCGTGTAAATGTTTTCTGACAAATAGCACAACTGAACGGTTTCGGCTCGGCATCGTTAGGATCAGGATCGACATCATGAGCGCGTTTACAATGCTTTAGGAGATGTTCTTTTCTAACAAAACCTTGTCCGCAAGTTGGGCAACAATAAGGGCGTAAAGGATCTATATTCGGATCCAAACAAGCAGGATTCGACATTTGGTGTCGAGTGAGATGTTCTTTGCGATTGAAAAACTTACCACATCCTTCACAATTAAACGGGCGGATGGACAAGTGAGACAGGAGATGTCGGGAGAGATGTTCTTTGCGGTTGAAGCCTTTCCCACATTCTCGGCACAGAAATGGCTTTGTATCTTCATGAGTAGCAATGTGCCGTTTCCATAAACTACGACGAGGAAACACTTTATGGCAAACTGCACAGTCATATGGACGGGATTCTGGAGTCTCTCCTCTTGCGCAACCTTGATCAAACTTATAACAAGCTCCGCATAAAGAACATGGAAACGCAATCTTGCTCACTATGTACCGTCGGTGAGTCACTTGTAATTCTCCTGGATGAAAAGAAAATTCAATAGTTAATTTTATAAATGAAATTTAGTTGAATGAAAAAACTATTCACACTTACAAAGAAATAAATAGTTTCTTACTAGGATATGCGGTGTTTATAACAGGATAAAACTAAGAATAAATAGTGTTTTTTGTTCTTACCGGACTCGGTGGTTGCATTTTTTTCATACACATCCCACATTGGAGGCAGAATTTCTTGTCTAAGTTTTTGAGTGTCAACAACATCCCGGTCTCTAACTTCACTGTTGTTATTAAATTCAACAAGATGATCCGCTAAGATTCCAGTCTTACTTCTATTGGCTCTGCAATCAAATATTGAAAATAAATAACTTGTTATACTGCTACCAACAACTATCATAGCAAAACAAGTCCTAACACAACTAAATCCTCAATTTTGGAAAACAATAAATTTAGAGCTCTAGCCTTGCGAAGGCAGACAGTATTGATAACTAGAAGATATATGCTAAATGTCAAAAAATTATACATTGTAACATATATAACTGGAGTGTTACATGTGACTTAAGACAATTTCAACTTACTGATATAGTATTTTTTAGCCAAACTTAAATTCTACAAGAATTTTTTTTAGTTCTGTGTAAATTTGAATTTGTTTAGTTAGTTCTGATATACAAACTTTCTTTTCATCCTATCTTGCAAAGCAATTGCACAAGCATTTTTTTTACAAAAACAAGCTGTAGGGATATTCAAAGACCTTAAGGCTTTTGGGAGAACATCAGGACCAAGATACAGCCCGTACAAAGAGGAGTAACAACCAACAGGTTGAAATTTTATCAACTTGGGAAAAAATAAGTTGGCTTACATTAGCTGACAAAATAGGGGTTTTAATACATGAAACATGTCTGGAACTGATATCGCTGTGTAAGTTGAACAAACCATTATCTATTGGATCTTGTAATAAAATATAGTCAAAGTTTTATCTTGATGTTCCAATTAAAACATGAGGGGGTTTATAGAATAAAAACTAGCTATAGCTTGTTTGTTAAAGCACATTCTAAATGGAAGAAAGATGTTGTTAGATAAAAATTTAGTTTATAATAAGAAGTAATTGCCAGTTTATGTATATATAAAAAAAAAACAAATACTACTCACTCACTCATCACGAAATCTCAAAAACCACCCAATGGATTGAAATGAAATTTGGTATGTAGCTTCCTCTAGGGCTGGCCCTAGGTGCTCGTTAAGAATTTTAAGGAGGGGGTGGTCAAAGTTACTAAAAATCCCCATAAGAAATACATAGTATAATATATTTATTGATATATATATTTTTTGTTAATATACATTTAACTTTGATTTGTCTATCCGTGAAAAGCCGGATCGGGCCAGCTAGAGTATATAGAGTAAAAAAAAAAAACTTGAGCAGCTTTAACGAATCTTGAAATTCTAAAAACAAGATTCTAACAAATTGATAGAGTCGTTACAAGAAAAAACTCAATATCAACCCAACCTTGTTAAAGGACATGATTCATTTCTCGGTTTTACTTCTCTTGATCAAGTTTTAGTTTCAGAGTATTACAGCATAAAATTGTATAAGTTTAAATACATATAAACTTAACAACTACTTCCACTCCTAATAATGACTTAAAAAGATTCACTTAAAATTTTTAGTTCTCCTCTACAGATTAGAACTCTGGCTCTCCCTAAAATGCCAAACTTGCTTTTTCTTGATATAAAATATTGTTACTAATCAAATTCAAACTCTCTCATTTTTAAACATTGCTAGTTAAAAGTTGTCCTTACATTCTTATCGTTAGAAACAAACTTCAAAAACAGAAGAATGTCTAGCCTTGTCAATCCTAGCCTTGAAGAAGCTTCCATTAGTTTTAAAATCAGGTGTTGCATACATTTTTGAGATATATGATCTTTATAGATAAACCCAAAATGCAGAAAATTTGTAAATAAAAAAAACTATGGGCCTTAAAGTGTAGATTTTCTGGAGTTTTCCAGATTTTGGACCATAGTACATGGTTTGTACACACAATAAAATAGATTTCACAGAATAGAAGCTAAGGAATTATAAATAGTAATACATTTATGCCTATATCCGGAGATCCCAAACGTTTAACACACACGACTCCCTTTGAAGATTATTCCTGGAATCGCCCTTAATACAAACCATTACAATATGATAGAATACATTTTAAACTATGATGTTTAAATTTAATTGTTATTACTATATGAGACTTTAATTTTGGTTATATACTTTGCCAATATTTATTAGTAAATTTATTTCATAAAACAAATATAATAAGGTGGAAGAAAGAAAGAGGTAAACTTTAAGAAATAAAAAATATAGAGAATTACATTTGTTTTGAGACAAAATCTAAGGATTTATTGTTACAGGAATAACAATTAATACAAAACTGAGAATTGTTTTAAATTGAATTAAATTTAAATAATAACTGTTTTCAAAGTGTTTTTCTGTTCTAATAAGAGAGGGATGGGCTTGTTTACCTGTAATCAGATCATGAAATCTTGGATGTTATTTTTGAAAGAACAGCACAAATTTCTTTTTCGATCTTAATGTTAGCTCTATATTTCGATTTTGTAATGGGAATTGGTGAAAATGCACCAAAATTCAAAGAAGGAAATATGGTATTGTCACATTTTATCAAGTTGCTCTTCTACAGTAGCTTTTTTTTAATCCTTCAACTTTATTAAAGAGCTGAAAAATGTTTGCATTATTATCTTGCAAGGATTTGTTCAGGATATTTAATCTTTCAAATTGGTCAGTGAAAAAGGCCAATTTAGCCAAAAAATCTTCATCAACAAACCAACTAGCAAAAACTTGATTTTCAACATGCAAAAATGAAAATATTTCATTTCTGAGTTCATACACTCTTAGCAAGGACTTGCCCAGAGACAACCACCGAGCACTGCTATAAAACAAAAGAGAAAGGGATGAATGTTCAGCACCCATCTCAATACACATTTTGGCAAAAATCTAGTTTTGTTGGGCCTGCTTTTAATAAAGTTAATTGCTTGTATCACAGATTTTTTAGAAGTTCCTTCCAGATCCTTACTAAATTTTTCTGTTGCCAATGCCTCTCTGTGAAAAATACAGTGAACCCAAAGAGCGTTGGATGCTTTGGACTGAATGCATGATTTTAGTCCCTGCTAACAGCCTGTAATTGATCGTGCACACATTTTTTCCCAGTTAGTTTTGTTTCAGTCATAAACTTGCCGCCAATCTCAAACAAGTCTTTCCCAGTTATTCCTCTTTCAATCTCTTGACAAAATAATAAATCTTCAACCAACTGTTTTTCATTAACAAATCTAATGTAACAGATTAAATGTGCATCTTTGTGGCCATCTGTAGCCTCACTTAGCTGAAAACTCTTTGCCTTTCAAAGCACTTAAAAGTTGATCAGTAATGTCTAAAGCTGTCATCTATTCTCCTGCTGATAGTGTCATTGGACAGTGGTATTTTCAAAAACTGATTACCGACATCCTCCCTGAGCATAATTTTTGCCACATCGGCAGCAGCAGGTAAAATTAACTCTTCTGCTATTGTATGAAGCTTCTTACTGTAGGCCACTTTATACGAAAGCTAAAAGTGCATTATTGTTAACTTGAGAATGTTTGGAAAATGCAGAGGTTTAATTATATGCTGCTATAAATTTTCTTGCAAAAAATTCCCTTGGTTTCCTAACCTTACTCGAATGAAAGAGTTTTCAAGTGTTGTTTAAGTT
Organism: Philaenus spumarius; assembly: GCA_018207615.1. Lineage (NCBI taxonomy): Eukaryota > Metazoa > Arthropoda > Insecta > Hemiptera > Aphrophoridae > Philaenus > Philaenus spumarius. Next base: position 316,088 of record JAGFPH010000122.1, on the reverse strand, counting down.
GCACAGATTCAATAGGTAAAACCTTCATGCAAAGAACACATTGAAGATTCTCTTTCTCACCATTTTCTTGCACACTAGTAAAATAATAATCTTAATATTTATTGTCATACTTTCTAATATTTGGTTTAATGAGTCCCCAATATAGCTGGCACTAAAAATCTCTTCAACTTGAACACAATATTAGCACGAGTTACTTCAAATCGAAAATCACAGTCCAGTCTAGTTAAGCATACTGACTCATCTCGCTATGTCTGCACAGTTTTATATCAACACAAAAATCGCTTCAAAAGTACTTGATGCTTCTACATTGTGATTTGATCAAATAAAATGACATTCTTCTTATTTTCGAGGCACTCCGCGGCACTCCTGGTGGCCGCAGCTCACACTTTGGGAACAACTACACTATATTAGCACATCACAACTTAGTGTATCATAAAACCTAACATTTTATATGGTTTTAGCAGCAAAGTAGTCGGACAGAATGTGTCCTCTACATAATTTAGCATAAAAATAGACAAGAATAAAGTATTTAAAACGTACAATGATTAAAAGTTACAAAAAAAGTAAATCATCAGCAGCATCAGCTACAATTGATGCTTAAATTTTATGTAATTGCAACTATAAATATTATATACATCTACATAAATAATAAGATATCATTCAAACTTCTGACATCGTTTCGACACAAAACAAAAAGATAATAACCGGCACTTGAAAAACCAGATCTGTCCAATTTCAATTCATCATACGAATGAGGTCAAATAACAAATAAAACTACCTATGACAGGATTACTGGGAAAGGAAGGACAGTGTATAATGTTTAATTATTTCACAGGTAGCCTAACGGCTCGTAGGCTTCTATGCAATACAGATTCCTTGGCCTTCCCACATGCTATTTGGCTTTACACACCAACCCAATAAAAATTTTTGCGATAAAAAGTTTTAGTTTTACTGTATTTTTAACTTTTAACAATATTTTTGAAGAGCCACCACACTTAAAACTCATGAATATAAAATTGAGCACTAATTATAATGTTACATTCAGTATTTCTCTTGTGTAAAGCTATATGTAATAATTAATGTATGATTAAACAAAGATTTAATATATGAGCTTAGGTTTCATTATTATCAAGCCATTACTCCAATATTATAAATATGACTTGTTCAGTTTTAATCGGTTTTTATTATGTAATTTACTAAACTAAGTATGCGATTCTGACAATGCAGAATTGGATAACATTGGTTCAGATAAGAAGAGTTCTACTATACAAACAATAATTTTAGACAAATATATTAGTTTACATTCGAATAATTCACTAAGCAAATGATAGGCTGAAGTGAATAAACTATCAAAAAATTTGACATCTAGTAGAACAGAAAAATATGGAAGCTTTTCATTACTCGCTAATTACAATTTTTTTAAACGCACAAAAGAAAGTTTGACTACAACACCCATTGCCTAGTACTCAATCTACTTAATAATCTTCAATTTTTATAAGACCTTTATTCCTGCATCACCAAACAGACACTTGGGAAAACCAATTTTGTATGACCTTTGACATAAATTAACTTATAAATAATTTGAAGCAATAATGCCTCGGATGCGTACAATGTCTCACGCATTGATTACTGACTCTGGCATTATTATTTATCAAGAGTGATGTATTAATTAAACTTTCAGCTGAATGGAAACACAAAAATTTTGCTGCAGCTTTACATGGATCAAATTTTACCATTAACCTAAAAAAATGTTACATTACCTGTTTACTCTATTAGCATCTATACTGAATGTTTCTTCCTTCATCAGAACGTAATCTTCAGGACATGGTTCTCCTAGTTCAGGTAGTACATCAATTCCATTCACTTGAGATTCTAAACAAATCAAAATAAATATATAAATTCTATAGTTTCAAACATTCTTACACTTTAATGATCATAGCTCAAAAACATTACGGAGCAAAAACAATATGTCAACTCTTAGAACTTTTTTTCTGCAAGGATTCACAGAATTGTTACAATTAAGAGTACATTTTAAAACTTGTCTAGCTTTGTCTTTAATACTTCCAATATTATTAACATAATAATATTAAGATCCTTGATCTGGTAGTCTTATATAAAATGTACCTGCAAAACTTTCTAGCTCCTCCATTTTATCTCCATGTGACTAATTCTTGTTTAATTCATTAGAATCCTTAGTGTAATCATTAACTGTCTTGGCCTTTATTTTCTTCTTGGTATATTTTAGATTTTAAAATATTACACCTTGATTTTGTTGATTTACTTCTATATATCCAAAAAACATTCAACTGCGCTGTAACCTATATTCAGGATGTAGGTTAAATAAATAAAACAAACTAAACCCAAATTGGCTCAAGAAAAGAAACGATTAATTTTCTTAACAGGTTCTAAGGATTTGCAAGAGTAACGTTTTCCTTGGAGGTAAGAACTAGAATTATTTAAATACAAATTCGTAAGATTGGGAAAGAAACTGGTTAAGGAACAAGTGCGGGCGAAAATGAAAAGTTTAAAACAAAAACTATTTAGATTTAAAAATAAAGTTTTAAGGGCAAGAAATAACAAGAGTTGTATTCTCAAGTAGAGAATTAAAAGTACAGTACGGTCTTTATATTTACGATTACATTCTAAAATACTATTATCAAACTGTCAAAATCAGCCATTATGTCCGTCTAGTTCTTATTTAGTTATGTCATTATTTCAAGTATGTCCTTCCATTGTGATTGAACCCAAAATTTAAAAGAAAGTTGAATTAAGGAATTCCTATTGAGCAACAGGTATTCCTATTGTGCGGATTAATGCGACAGGAAAATGGTTGGCAGACGACATAAAATATTTGTCTGTCGAATACAAGTGTCCAGTCGTATCGTCAACGGAATAAATCACCAGCGACTCTGACATCAAAGAATTCATAATGATATAGAATATAGAGATGAACATTTGTCAAGTTGGCTGTGGACCGCCATCGTCGCAATTAACGTCACCAGGTTTGTTTACATCTGGGACTTACAGAAATTTTAGGTTTGTTGAGATTTGAATTTTGGAGTTAAAGAATATATATTTATTTTTATCTAAGTAAATGAAACGGAACAAATAATAACAATTAAATAAATTCTCCTACATATTTAAAAAAGTTTTTAGCTTATAAAATATCTTAACTTTAAAATTATATGTAGATTAAATTTTTTTAATTTTTATAACACACAAAATGTTACAAAATGGCACCCAACGTGAGGCAATATATTTAATAATAATAATAACATGTTACAAATACAAAAAGAAGATAAGCTTAATATGTAAAAAATGTGAATGAAAAATGTGAATTATACCAAAAATAACTACATCTAAGAGCCTAATAACAAGCTGCACCTAGTCTTGGACAAACCCTCTGATTTTCAAGAGTTTCTAAGTTTTAAACATTGGGCAAAATCAGTAGTTTAGAGTTGCACTGTTTTAATTCACTGACTTTTTTTAGTTGTAAACATAAATTATGTTTTGACTCAAGTAAATTATAAAATTAGCGCAAAATGTATTCTGATGTTTTATTTTGCAGGCATTATCAGTTGAACTTTTAAATTATGTATTAATGCCGGCAATTCCAATTTGGGTGTTTTTATTTCATAGACTTTCAATATTGTATTTAAAATTACATGCTAATGCCAGTAATGAATATAATTAGGGCAAATCGAATTCAGATGCCTTTTTCTTTCTCAAACTTTTAAACATTAGCTGTTCTTTAAAAGTTACATTTTAACGCTGGTAATTCATAAACTTTAGCACAAATCATATTCCGGTGTCATTTTTTATTACAGAAATTCACTGTTATGTTTTAAGTTATATTTTAACACCAATAATTCATAAAATTAGCGCAAATATTATTAGGACAGTTTTAATTTGTAAAAATTCATTATTGTTTTAAATTATACTTTAACACCAGTAAGTAGTAAAATTTGAACAAATCTTATTCGGATCTCATTTTCTTTGATCGTTGTATTTTCAATTACACTTTAATGCCGGTAGTTCATAAAATTAGCGCACATCGTTATTGTTTTGTGGACGATGCATAATAATAGTATAATAAGGAAGGGTTCTAGGTGAGCATTAAAATTCAGCTCGAATTACACAGAATCTTGAACAAAAAGACTCTAATGTACTGGCTGTTATTTATTTATCAGTTGTTTATTGGAATTGAATAAGTAATTCTTTTACTAGCATTATCTCTTCATTAACCCTTTGGCTCCCGACGTCCAATTTTTCATATGTTCCAAAAATCCCAACCATTATCTGTTATGTATGTGCATAAAATCCCAGGCTCAATTTAGCGAATTTTCAGTGTTTCGCAAAAAAATATATATGAAATTTAATTACTGATCAATTTTGATGATTTAAAAAAAAATTTGTTTGGAATGAAATGTTCTATAAGGTAGTTTCTTTTAAAAATAAGTGTACATTCATGTGATATGAATTTTTTTATATTGTTACTCGGAAAAAAAATAATTTTAAATTTTGTTTACTTTAGTCTTGAAAATGACACACAAAAAAAATATCTAGAACAATTTTGTCCACATAACATAATTTTACACTTAAAAATTAACAAAAACCTGAAATTTCATTACGTTATATTGAAAAAAGACAGAGTTATTAAGTTTTTTTTTTTAAATTAGGCTACTACATAACCAGTTCTGCGGTTAGTTGTACGTATATAGTCATAAGAATATACACACGTCACTAACAAGTGAATGTACTCGCTTCATAATCACAATTTTTACAATAAAAATAACTAAAAATGCCAAAACAATCACCTGCTACAACATAATATATGGGCCATAATCAAAGCCAACACACAAATCAAGTTATTTTCCATCTGACAGATGAAAAAAGCACAGCCAACGTATATCACAATTATCTTCGTTGTAGTGAACATAGAAGTAATTTTTAACATAAGTAAAGCTCATAGATGTAAATAGAACAGTTCTTTCTGATTCCATTGATATATAGGCTAATAAACATAGATTCACTAATGATTTGTATTTTATATGATTTTTTTCTGAACGACCGAAAATTTGGACGTCGGGATTCAACGCACATACACGCAAAGTCCGAATTTTCGGACGTCAGGATTGAGCGACATAATAACAACGTCCGAAAAATCGGAAGTCGGGAGCCAAAGGGTTAAGCTCAATACTTACTATTTCACTTTTCAGAAGACAGGATATTTATTTAGGAAAACATATTATTTGTATATATTTTCACAGGTGACTGACAACTTATTAATATGATTGCAGGAAGCTATAATAGCACAAAAGGGACAAATAAATGAAGATATTTAAAAGTGTTTGTGTGATTACGAATCGAAAATTTTCAGATTCAATTTTAATCTTAAAACTAATTTTTTAACTTAAAAAAATTTTTGTTCACTTGTCTAGTCTCCAAATTATTTGGGAAACTCCCGACTTCTCTACCTTCTCAAACTTAAAAATCTACTCTCATTCAACCTTGGTTGAGTCACTTCATTATATTGACATACTAATACTATAACAGAAGAATTTTCTATTCTTACCCATATCATCATTATCAGATGAATGAATATCTGAAGGATCTTCAGTTTCAGGAGCACCATTATCAGACGGATCTTCTGTTTTAGCACTGTCGTCTTTGTCATCGTCTTTTGAAGGACTCTGAGGGATGACAAATTATGTTAGAAGTTAGAAATAGACTAAAGGTAGGTAATATTTTTACACTCATGATTTTAGTGCTAATGAGAAATAATCATGTAATGATGAAAAAAAAGAAGATTTATGGTGATATTGTCCACTCCAAGCCAAAGTTATTTAAAATAGTATAATTATTTATACAGGCTATCAAAAAAACTATCGGAATAGCTGGATTTATCAGCATCTTACAAAAATGTTTAACCTGTATCTTTTTACAGGCACCCTATATGAGATTAAAGGTAAAAGATTGTATATTTTTGAATTACTTGGTAGTCTTCAAATTGTGATAACATCAACCATTTCTCCAATATAGCGGCCAACTTAAAAACTTTTAAACTCACACCTCTTTTTGTATTACTACCTACGTTTTTGTATTTTATTCATAATTTAAAGACTTTTTTATTCATTGCATTGAAATTTAGATTTTTCAATTTATGGATAACAAAATGAACGATTTCATAAAAAAAATAAGTTGCCATGTCGGAAAATTGGCTGTCACAGTTTGAAAACCACCAAGTTATTCAAAATAGAAAATCCTTTAAATTTTCTATCTTTGATAAAAGGTGAGAAATCCAGCAGTTCCAATATTTTTTTGATACACTATAGGCTATATATTTCTGTACATGGAATTGAACATTGTAAGAAAATACTACTAGTAAATTTTAAACTATCCTACTATAGCCATCATGTTTTAAACTTAATTCTAACTGTTCAGCACAATCAGAAAATCTCTAATTACCTGACTTTATTAATAAATTTACTAGCTCAAGCACTACCAGTCATATGTATTCAGTCATGAATTTAGAAGCTTATGTATCAAATCAATTAATATTATTCAGTTGGCTAGAAGCTAGCTTAAATAAATGCTCTAATCTAAAGAAAGAATAACAATTAGCACATATTAATGTGTCTACTGTTAATGTAGTCTACTTTTTAACAGTAGCCTAGTGAACATAGTAGGTAACAAATATTTTTCATCAGTTTTTTGTCTACATACTGTAAATGAAATATCTTTGACTTCTTCTTTCACAGATGATAAGCCAATACAATTGCGAAGATTGTCCTGCATTAGATGACATTTTGTACGAAATGTATGAATTTGTATCAACAATTCCGAGCACTGTAAACATATTCTCTTTGGCAACAGGTCTTCTTTGTGAATCTAGAAAAAAAATTAATTGTTAAAATTATATTTATTTACAAATATAAAGTTGTCTAGACTATAAAACAATAATAATTGTACATTAACAGAGAATACAATCTAGTATGAAATAAATAACGGGTCTCCCTGGCCGGCAGCAACAATTAGTGGTGACATAAGTTATTGTGGTTGATGTTTATTGTGAATGTAAGTGTACATAGGGTTTTAAAATAGCAACAGATATATGTATTTTAAATGTTTATTGGGCTATTTTGTGTAATAATGACAAGTGAACCTCACTCTTGCATAAGCAGACAGGATATTTATTCGCCCAATGGCAGCAAGAAAAGGAGCCCTCTGACATGGATACAGACAACGAATACGACACCGGTAGTGATGTAGATACAGCCGAGGAAAGAGCTAATGATAACGCAAGATATACTGATACGGAACAAAGTCCAAGTGAAACGGAAAATAATGGTGAAAGCACATCACAGGTGATATGGCACTTGCACACACAGGTGGTTACCGTACCTCGAAAAAGATAGTAAAACCTTCTGGGAGAGTGCAGAGTCTGCTTAATCAATTCGCACAAGACAGAAGAATATGGTTCGTTGTACCAAAGCGGCCATATACGTAGCAATTATGGTTGTGCCAAAGCGGCGGATCCAGGGGGGCTATATTTTTTCATAAGAACCCAATATTACAAGAAAAAAGTAATTTTTAGGGAAAAGAATGGAGGCTAAAGTTTAAATGTGCCTAACCATAAACAGTGGACCAGTTTAGTACAATTCACATGAAGGATAAATCAGTCTAGTGCACAAAAATAGATAGGCCTACGCTGGGTGCATTGGTGTGCGTCTGCGCCGTGTTGCCTCCCCTCAGTCATTTACCTGTCAGTCAGCTTCTGCCCTGCTGAGTGATAGTTGAAGATTCAGTGATTGTTTAATATTACTTGTGGTTTACACCCAGTACTCTCACACTGATTGTAACATAAACTTTTTATGCAATGTGAAATAAAATAAAAACCAAATGTAAGTATCTGTGAATAAAATACCAAGGTTTTCATGTCACGTTCATAATAATCATATTAATATAGCCTACCCTAAGTAAATAAGATTATAGGTGGTCTTGAAATAGTTTAACAAGACATTTTCCAGCATTACCCCTGTACCAAAGGAGCTGCAAAAAATGCTAAAAGCCCTCTAGAAGAATGACAATGTTTCCTAACGAAATAATGAAAGAAATAGATTATTACACAAATTTATACATTCATACGAATATAAAGACAAATATATCTACAAGAATCAACTGCAAAAAAAAGTATAATTCCAGTAGCCTTTTACGCCTTCTAACCTAGAATGCCAACTTTTTTTAAGAAAGTTAATTAAGTAAAGTGGTAAAACCTTTAGGTCTATATATTTATTTACAAACTAGAAATATACAGAGACTGGCAGCTGTAATTCACTGTAGGTTAAAGGGTGCAATATACTGTAATTTACACTGAGAAAGTTAGTGGCTTCCTAAGTTAAGTGTAGGCCTAATTGATAGACCTATCCCATCATTACTCTATAATTAAGTAGAACAATATTCGGGATGCATTTTAGCCTAATAAGCAACTCTTATTAAATTTAGGTAGTCTGTTTCCAGTCATTTATTAAGATAGCTTTTTAGATTTGTGTAATTTAATGGTTTTTAAGTGTGTGCAGGCAATAGATATATACTACTAAGACTGGATCGCTGACTCCGTGTTGCGAGAACGAGCCGGAGCTCTCAAGTTACCCCATCACTGTAAAGGCACCACTGTGCAGCGATAGCATTGAGAACGCATTTTTCATTTGTTAAACACCGTATTTATAATCAGTTTTACAACTTGACTTTAGAGTTTACTTTAGACTTTTAATACTATTATTGGTAGCCTATATCATAATACTGTATGGTTATAATACATATATTATAAATAGTAGGTCCTATATTAAAATATAATCCATTCATAAGAAGCCAAGGTAGACCTCTTCATTAGCCTATCCCTGACTACATTTAAAAAAATAACATGTAAACATATATAAATTTGTTACCAGTACATCAATTAAGTTGTTTTGTACAATCGAAAAGAAACCATTAAAAAAATATAGCCTTAAGTTCTAGCTTATAGTCTTTAGTCTCATTATGTTTCCAGTTTGTAAACATATACAAACTATATATAATAGTGTAGTACTATAGCATAGCAAAAACAAGTTAATTGTATCTGTTTAAACATATTCCTTTATTGTTGCAGTAGCCTACATTAAATCATTACATAATATATGAGTGAATTATATATATTCTAATGACATACATAGGCTACTTGAAATGGAATTAAAGGCCTACGTGTGACTGAACAAAATAACCTTATTTAATTTTTATCGTAGGCCTGTAGAGGCAGTATTTTCTGTGATGGTTATTTTCTTAGCTAAATCAAAACATTTTATTTTAAAAACAAAAATCCGATCATTTTTGTTACTTTTAACTTATGAGTTTCTTCTCCAATTTCTACTAACTCCGTGTGTTCACGGAATACATTACCACTCCCAAAGTGATTTATGTCATAGTTTATGCACCTTTTCATGTCAAAACTACTCATATATTTAACATAACCTTTCAACTCTTTATGAAAACAAACAAACAATTGTAAAGAGGTCCATCGCTTGGATATAATTTTCCCATATTCAAAAAACTTGTAAAATCTGTGCAGGGCAAACACTGATATTTTGTAGTCTTAATTAGTAGCCGAGAACAAGTTTCACAACAGAACTAATGTTAGGGGAAAGTTTGTTAGTGATATACCCTGCTATATAATATAACATGTTTTGCTGGGTATGAGACACTATTCAAACTGTCATCAATCATCTTAGATATGACTGCAATGTTATTGTCTTCATTGTCATTTTCATTTGATGTTATTGCGTTTTTTGCATTCGTTGAACTTAAAATGGAAGCCTGTACTTGTCACTGCATCGAATGCTGTTTTTAAACATTAGTTTTCTCAGAGCCCATTTAAATTGCAACACATTAGGGTTGTTACTGCGCCCTCCTATAGCTCTAACGCAAGAAAAAAACAGTTCCAAATGATCTTAGGACAATTTGTATGTCAAAAAGTACTAAAAACCTTCATTGTCAATTAATCTGGTAGTTAGGGCCATTACAGTATTAATGTCTGTTATAAACCCCAGCACAAATGTTTTCTTGGGATGTTTTAGAACGGGTACTCCATTTATTTTAAAATTAATGAGAAAAATCTTTGCCTTTTTTTCTAAAAACTTCTCTTTAAGTAATTTATTTGAGGACTTTATCGGTTCCTTGAGAAGTTCTTTCCATAAGGGGTCTCTGAGTTTAAAATATCAAAAAAAAGTCTATCGATAATTCGTATAAATTCTATTGTTGCTTCATTGCCTGAAAATCAAGAATCTTTAAAACTGAGAAATTCCAGAGCGTCTGCAACACCCGAGCTCAATGTTTGTGCTGCACAGAGTCAACGCAAACTGTTTCATTTTATCAGTATACTGCTTTTTAGTTTGAACTGCAGTCTTTTGAAAATCGACTATTACAGCCATATGCTGTACAGGACTGTACCATATTAAAAAATAAAAAAAATATACAACTGGCTCCAAAACGATGGTAAACAAACAAAAAAACATACAGTGGACGGCCAACTAAATGCAATCCCAATGTTGGCAACTGATACACAACGCGGTGGGAATGCCCTGCCATTGGTGGGGGGAACAGTGTCAACGCTGGCTCGTTCCTACCATTATTCCGCCACCTGAGTCAGCGATCCATATTATTCATATCTATGGTGCAGGCCCATTTGGTAAACTACTTATTGAAACAGCTTCAAATGATAACCCTTTTCTAGTAAAGCAAGAAGTACTACCAACTGTGACTGGGTATTAGGGTTCTAGTTGCGAACGGCTTGACAGGTTTTAATAGAATTACACTATATATCACTTTTTCCTATATAGGCCTATATAATGAAATTAGACACTTCACTGATCGCGGGAAATCAGTTATAAACATTCTAAAACAAATATAACATAACAAATTAACAAACCAAAAATCGCTTATGGGATTTAACACAGACAATGAACAGCCATTTTAATACGCGATAGGAACAGGGTTGCCAGATTGGTTGCAATTAGATTTGAGTGGGTTTATCAGTGCCTCCTATATTGCCTAAAATTAGAAAATAATAACTGTTTAAGTTAGAACCCTACCTCTGGTTTTTTTTAATTCTAATTAACTTATATACCGTAATGTGATAATAAGGACGAAATATTATAATTATACTGTTATCGGCAACATATTGTGACTAAACAGTAAAGGTCAGTACCGGTACCTCTAGTTTTTTTTTTATTCTAATTATATAATGCGATAATAACGACGAAATATTATAATTATACTGTTATCGGCAACATACTGTTACTAAACAGTATAGGTCAGTACCTTTAGTTTTTTTTTATATTCGCTACTAGTAAAATGTTGTGATTACTGTTACGTCATCTTGTCCTATTACATATGTTCAATGTGGCAACGTTGGCAATCAGAAATGATAAGTTTCTTCTTTTATACTGGTATTCAATGTAATTTATTAACGACAATTGTTATTGTTTTCAAACTAAAAGTTTTGAAAAGTTATATAAAGATCTACATATATTTTCTTGATTTCTTTCATTCATTTTGTTTAGTGAAGTTATTATTGATATTTCTTGGTGTATTAAGTGATTTGTTTCTTTTATTTGGTAAAAATGTAGTTTACCTTGTCAAACGATTTCTAAGGGAATTTGATATAACGTGAAAGAACACATCTAACTGATTGTAGAAACAACAAAAATTTTCCCGGGAAATAATATTTGTAGGAGTTATGAAAGAAATAAAACTTGAAATTGTATAGGTTAAGTTTCGACTTTTCCGCGATATTTGACGTAATTATAACAAAATAAATCACTTCACATACACCAAACATGTAAGAATTAAATAAACTAAACAATATGAACCCCAAAAGTATCCACAAAGCAAGAAAATGTGAAAATAATGTAACAAACATAATTACGTAAACAAATGCATCAAACAATAGAAAGTACCGTTTAACTGCGTATTTAAAATGGAAATTAATCAACGTTGCCAAATCGAACAATAGGTTATTGTACTAATTAAGGTGTGTATAAATCAAGGTAACTAGATAGTAAAGGTTGCCTCATTTGAGAAATAATATTTCGTCGTATTATCACTTTATATAATTAGAATAAAAAAAAAAAAAAATAGAGGACTTACCTAAACTGTTTAGTTACAGTATTTTGCCGATAACAGTATGATTATAATATTTGTATAATTATAATATTTCGTCGTATTATCACTTTATATAATTAGAATTTAAAAAAAAACTAGAGGACTTACCTAAACTGTTTAGTCACAGTATTTTGCCGATAACAGTATGATTATAATATTTGTATAATTATAATATTTCGTCGTATTATCACACTATTTATAATTAGAATGAGTTGCCTAAACTGTTCGTTTCTACACAAAAAAGAACAAGAACAATCCCCGGCAACGTTGTCAGGACGGTAAGAAAAACATGTCGGCACTTTACAATGTAAATTTCCATAACGAACTTTTGATTTGAAAGTTTTTAATGTTGTAAATGTTGAATATGGTTAAATATTGGTTTCCCGGTATCAGTGAAGTGTATAAATACTATATTTATTTAGAAAAAAGTTCAGGTTTGTGTGTTTATAGTAGTTTCGTTTGACAAGGTAAAGTAAATATATACCTTTTATTTAGTGTTAAAATATAAAAAAAATACTGAAGTTAACCTCTATATTTTCTACTTTTATTTCTCTCGTATTTTCTATAATTTTTATTTCCCGCGGATATTTTTCTTCTTTTTATAATCAGTTTAACGTGTTCTTTCATAATATGAAGAAATTTTAAAAAAACCTCTGGTCAAGCCGTTCGCAATCTTTACCGGGTATTAGCCTGTTTTAGGTGGTAAAAAACATGATAAACCAGTAGTGGTATACTAAAAATTCGCCAAGAAACTTATTAGCTACAAGGAAACTTTCCTATTTTTGCACAAAAAAAGTAAGCCTATTATACTAACCTAATTCAACAAGGAAATTGACCTAAAGAAACTATAACATTTAAAATATACAGACTAACCCAATATCTAAAGCCTATATTTTTGTAAAGGAATGGGCCCCAAAGTACACACCCTTTTCTAAGAATAATACTTGATAATAAAATGACTACCTAAGTTTAGGCTCATTTTGTAAAATTGAAATAAAAACAAATATTCCTTCAAACACAATATTTAGGCCTATATCTTACTTTCGTAAACCATATCAATCTACTTTTAAGCTATAAAAGTATACGTCAAACCGTGTTAGTTAAGTTATAGGCCATCTGCACAATTAGTTATTGCACACTTGGAAAAAATTGCCCAATCAGCTCGTTTTTCAAGGATTTTGAGTTCTAGTGTAAAATAACCTAGGCTATAGAAATGATTTTAAACATTATAAAACATACTCAATAAATAATTACAAGAGAAGGTTTACCTTAATCTTAAGACATTCTAAAATTTGATCAGCTAGTTGTTGACAAGGATGTTCCCCATCTTCCAAAATTGAACGACCCCCACTTTCCAAAGTAGATGTACACAGACGACAAATTGAGTCGAACTTATCTGCACTTAAATCTGACATCACAAATAAAAATTAGAATAAACTTCAAAATTGTTGAACGTTCTGATATGCAACTTAGGAAGAAATGCAACAAAAATGGGCGTAAATCAAATAATGCAACGTAAACAAACTGAAAGCTGAACGGCCATGTTGCAAAGTGGCCTGCCACTGGGCACTGGGCTGAGTGTAAATTGTGTTTGAGGGGAGGGGTATAAATGGTGCTTCACCTTGGCGGGTACTTCAAACAAAACATCCATTGCTTCAAAATTTGTAAAATATGTATTGTTAACAATATTAATGTAAACAAATAATAGTTTTTAATAAAGCAGATGTATTAATAAAATAGTACTCTCTCCATTAGTGTGCAGGACATTTAAATCCAATATAGTAAACATTTTTCACACAAGGCTTTAAAAGTAATGTTTACAATTTGGACTAATTTCCCTAAATGGATTTAAGTTTTACAAACTATTATGACCAACAAATTTAAAAAAGTTTCGAAAATATCACAAGAACGTAAAATTAATTTTACAAAACATTTATATTTTTTGTTATGGTATCAGTTCTCTAAGGCTGAGTTGCACCAACCAGGATCAAATAATTGATCCAGGATTTGCTGATCTAGGTATTTGATCCCGGTTGGTGCAACTCAGCCTAAGTATGGTAACTGCCTTAACTATACATAAATACACCACCTTACATAAAAATACATTAACGAATAAATTAACGAGATAAGAATTATTATTATTATTATATAGCAAACTGGATGAGTGAGTTTAATCAGAGAGCCACATTAAAATCAAAACGATTGCCAGTGTTGCCAAATCCAGTTTGAATTCGTGCTTATTGGGTTATTCTCATCTATCTTATAATTGACAGGGGTGGAATTATCAAAGGAAAAAAAGGGGGCACAAAATACAAAGTTTGAGTAAAGGATTAAAAGGTGTGCATTTTAAAATCACAACATGTAACACAATTTTGCAGTAATAGTATTCATTAGTACAGATGTTCATGTGTATTGTCGCTCCAACATTGCAATCTATCTTGTTGTATCCAGGTCTATGAATAATTCAACAGGTCTTTAGAAGTTGCAAATGTGTAAACTGCAGACCTTTTGAAATAAAAAAAAAAAAAACATTTAACAATGAAAATAAATTCATAAACAATTATTTTATAAACATACCTATATTTGGTTGAACCACTCGAAATCAATTTTGAAAAAATCAAAATAACTGTACCCGTAACTCAAAAATTTTTAATACTACCAAATAAATATCGTTCTGTGGCATATAGTTTGAAAGCCTATTTAATTCTAAATCCAAAAAGAATAATAATTAATATTTTCAAAACAAAATAGTACAGGAAAATGGAGCAAAATCGGAAAACACAATTTTGTTGTTTTTTTGCCGCCATTTTTAATCGGTTAAAGATATGGATGTGCAAATTTCACCATTGGTTTTCTCTTGAAATTATACATCGAAATGATGTATCACAAGATCACCTTCCCATTTAAAAAACAGTTACATTCAAGATGGCAGATACATTTTTTGAAATCTTAATAAAATAGTATTTTTACATAGAGTAAGTTCCTCAATGACATCTATCTTCAAATTTTCCTTATATACAAAATATTAAGTCGTTCTCAAACTTTTCACCCGCAATGAATATTATGTTCGCCTTTCTCCATGACTGAATTTAGTGACGTGTACATTATCGATTCAGCAAAGTTCCATTCTAATAACATAAAGTTGATATCTGTGCTTTGCATCGATCCTGAATGTCAGCCTGATGATAGTTTTTATCTAGTCACAGTTATGACAATTCAGATTTACTTTGATTTGTTGTAGTAGTTACCACATTTTTGTCCCTTGATTGTGAAGTTATTATTCCAAATAGGCCTCAAGAAGTTTAAAAAAAATCATTATCAAAAGGCAAACCGTGAACACATTTTATAACAGCTTGTAAAACTTTAAACAAATAAAAATAGCAATTTTGGTCTAATAATGATAAATTTTGAATGAAACCAAAGCCATAACGGTATAACTACAAAACAGTTGGAAGAATACAAGAGATTTCTAAATACCCTTAAAAACTTTGATGTGGTATTTCAACACTAGTACATGTCTGAGCTCGACTCTGTAATAAAATCATTAAAAACAACAAAGCTATAGAATTGGATTTAATTCCCAGTGGCAATTTTAAAAGAGCTGATATTTGCTGGTGTTTAATATTTTAAAACTATTCAATTTGGAAAAAATTTCTAGATTGCTCAGGGTATCCGAGTTTCAAATAATTTAAAAAAAATTATTTAATAAAATAATGCACTATAAACCGTCAAAGTGGGTAGAAGTAATCAAAATTTAATTCAGAAAGGGAAAAGGCCGCTGTGACAGTGTTTTCACCTTAACTTCACTTTTAAACATTGCTATGCACTTAAAGAGAAACAAAGTTATTGACATTTTTATAAACTTCAGTATACCACAATAATTTAGAGGAAAACTTTATAACTTTTAATTATATCATATCTAGAGATCATAATGCATTCTGCTAAACTCTAATATCGGAAGAAGTCTTTAGGGGAATAATCTGTGCCTTATATTTTCCTCTATTTGAGTCAGACATAGAGTATTTCTTTCAGTGTAAGGTTGTAATATTTTGAATTTTCTAGACACATTCATTTAAACAGATAAAACATTAGACCATGCTATCAAAACCTGAATATTTTATACTACATTTTCTATAACATAGTAATTGACTTATTGTGCACTAAAGACATTTACAAATATAAACTCAATAAATCGTCAAATAAATGTTTCGATATATGTCTCTGTAACTAAATAGTTTAACCCTTAAATATTATGGATGTTTAGAGTAACATAAGTACTATGGAGGGGTCTGTGAGACCGCATACAAAATTTAAAAGTTTGTTAAACTTTTAAAATTTGCTCATAAAAACAAGTCTGATTTGTTCCTTGTATATTTAAACTAACATGACCGATTAATCTTAAATTTTTATGGATTTAGATTTTTTTATTAATTGCAAGCCATTAACAAAAAGTGCATAGTTTTGGCTTTTATTTTTTTTAGGGTAGTTATAATTTGTTAGCACGTTTTTTACATGTAAGATTTTAAAAAATTAGGAAAAAATGTCTATAAATACTGTGTAACATTTATCAATCTAATTTTGAAGGTCTAAAGTTTGATCAAAAAATGAATTTAACGTATAGGATTAAAAAAATTACACAAGTACTATGAAGTTAAGTACTCTGTCAGACCGCAAAAAATATATTTAGTTACAAATTTACAATTACAAGAAAATCTTTGAAAAATGTTATAGCTACATGAAATTATCAGAAACATAACTTAAAAATTAAAAAAGCATTTCACGTAAAAAATTAAAGTTTGATGTACCTATTCCTAATACCAAAATTATAAGTCTTAAAAACTCACATGATCGTTCAATTTTGTCCTTTTTCAGTAGTGAAAACCAGTTCCACAAACTTTTTGGCACATTCAAGACAGATCGCATGTCACACTTAGTACATGGGCAATTAGTTTTCCTTTTCAAGCGTGGAGGAAAGAAAGAAAGAGAAAGAAAGTGCAGGTCTTTCTTGGCTCGAAAGCGGCAAACTCTTCAACAGCAACTAATTGGTTGTCCTGATGAGGGCGAGGGGGGTGCAATCGGCAACTCTAGAGTCGTCTTGAGGGAGACGAAGAATGCATTTCATACACAAGTTCAACTCCAGAGGAATGTGTCCTGCTAGAAGTCTTCGAGTCATGTGAGGCATTTTCAGTTTGGTTCAAAACATTAAAACCATCTTCTTGTTCTTCGGTTGGAACTGTAATTGGCACACTTTTGATCAAGCCCATCGACACCTCCCTTGGTGATATTATAAAATGCTGTAATCTCTGGTTTTCCTGTATCTGGGTCATCGTTAATTGTTAAACGACAGTAGTGTCCTCTGTAAAGCCATACAATGATTATTGAACCTTCGGTCTCTATTAGTCAGAAACTCAATAGGAATGTCTACTTTATTTTTCTTTAAAGTACCTACATATGTAAGATCATTTTTCTTCAATTTCTTTGTTAGTTCAATAGAGGAAAACCATTTATAAGCTGTAATATTTCTATTCCTACAATCTATTGGTTTCACCAGCCTGAGCTGGCTAGCTGTCTCACTCTTTCATTTAATGTTTTCCCATAGGAACCGTTTCCTGTATAAATATGAGCATTTTTTAGGTAATTTGTTCTTGCATCTGTCATCGTCATAATCTTCAGACCATGTTTGCCTGGTTTTTTAAACATATACATTTTTAACTTACAACGGCCTCGGAACGCTACCAGCATCTCATCAATGCAAGCATATTCACCTGTGCTATGTTTTTGGCAGTTTTGAATAAACTGGCTAAAAAAACCTGCAATTGCTACGGCACAATCATATTTTTCTTTCCTTGTACGTTTTTGGTAACATTCGATCAATCGGATGCTGGCTCGTTTCGCCTAAACCACTGGCCGTTAAAGATCTTCAGAACTGGTGGCTAAAACTTTTAAAAATTAATGCTCAAGAATCTGCTAAACTTATAAAATTGAATTAATGGATACAATGCATTCACAGTTTTAATAAAATGTGACTTTACTTAATAACACTAGGAGCTAGAAGATATCCCAGGATTAAAAAAGCAGTTCAGAAAATTACATAGTGGTGCTGAAATTTTGAGTGGGTTTGTACAAGAATATCAGTAAAAGTCCATATACACAAAAAAATTAGTTGCATATTTTAAGTTAATGCACTAATTGGCTGAGCTACAACTATTCAATAAAATGCAAATCTCAACTAAGTGACAGCATTAATGTTTCAGATAAAAAAAACCTTTAAACAGTGAATAGAAATACTGATTGAATTAATATTTTAATCTTTGTAACAAATAGAATATGATTTAAGACTTTGTTATTAAGCATTAGATTTCTAATTTGTAGATCTTGAAAGTGGAGTTTTTGTACTTTTCAAATTTATTTTGTTTTTGTTGGAGACTTTTTGTTTTATTTATATATATATATATACAATCCAAATACCACTTGACTCACTCATCACGAAATCTCAAAAACCACCGAACATATTGGAATGAAATTTGGTATGTAACTTCCTCTAGGGCCTTGCTAAGAAAGGTTTTAAAAAAAATTGAAATTTTAAGGGGGGTTTGGGGTGACAAAGTTACTAAAAATCCCCATAAGAAATACGTAGTAATTACTTTTAATTAATATACATTTAACTTTAATTTGTCTATCCGTGCAAAGTCGGATCGGCCCAGCTAGTTTAGTATATATTTCTGCTTTTCATGGTAGTTGAGAATAACAACATTAACACTGGATCATTAGTATATTAATAACTAATTGATCTGGTTATTGATAACTAATTAAGCCATTCTATCAAAGAAGTTTTTTGATTATTAAGAGACTGTTCCATATTCTAAATGTTCCTATGTTGTCATTGTTTTCAATGGTTGATGAATTTGTGTTAGATGTAAGGCAAATAAGGGGGGGGGGTTATTAGAATGTTTTTTTAAGTAATAAATACATCTATATAAATAAAAATGTAAATGTTTGTTTGTTCAAAATCTTAATTCTCCAAAAGTTCTTCACTGATTGCTTTGAAATTTTGACACAAAATTTCATTTGAATATACGTGTTTTTATATACTTAGCCATTGTTAGACGTAAAAACATCACAAACTATACATACAAGGTAGTACTAGATATTGTACGGCAATGGGAGTGCCGTAGTAAATAATTATGTTTATAGTTGATACAGTAATCAGCTGTTTGCTCTAATATTTCCATTAACAGCTGATTTCAAACTTTGAAGAAATTATTTGTATTTCTAACTTGGTTAGGTTTTTATTAAGTGTAGACTTGTACCTCGCTGGTTCCTTTAACCTTAATTATAACTGCTGTTGTAAAATATCCGAAATAATTTGATTTGAGCATTTAACATTACTAGGGGAGACCCCTGCGTGCTCCGCACGCCAACCCCCAATGGAAACTTCTAAAAACATAAGTTATGTTTTATTTATAATAAAGGCGTCGGATTAATAATAACCTCAAAACTAAGATGGTGAATAATGTTAAATGTTCAAATCTAATTATTTCTTATATTTTATAACAGCAGTTATAATAATGGTGAAAAGAACCAGCAAGGTTCAGGTCTACACTTTAAAACCATAACCTAAAAGCTAGAAATACAAAAATAATTACTTCAAATTTTGAAATCAGCTGTTAATGGAAATATTGGAGCAAACAGCTATATTATGTTATTTTATTCAATTTTGTTGCTATGGTAATAAATATAAATACATGTGTTGGTTTATAATTCTAGACCTAACCTAAGAATTTTTTCCGACTAAATTTAGAAATATTGAAATAAAAAAAGGTTTTTATAGAAATGAATTATAGCCTATGTTACTCAGGGATAGTGTAGCTTTTTATTAGTAAAACTATTTTTTCAATCGGTTCAGTAGTACCAGAGATTACCCCCTACATACAAACAAACAAACAAACAAAAAACAAACTTTACCTCTTTATAATATTAGTAGAGATAATCTGGGAAACTACTTTAAGTTATAAAAAAGGCTTTATATTTTTTACATGATAGCTTAAAATATGGAAATTATTGCTTAAAACTCCCAAAAAATGCATTAAAAATAATCAAGTTTTACTCAGTTAAACTGCTGATTAAAAGGAGTTGCCGTCGATATCTTTCAATTATGAGATATAAGACAAAAGCATATAGCTTTAAGAAAAGTTTAAGACGTTTCACAACTTTTTAGGTTGAAACGGCGTCCAAAATACGTTAGTACGAACTGCATATTTTTGCTGTTTTACGCAAGGTATAGAAGACCCTTAATAAGCAGCAGATTTAAAAAAAAATATAATTTTCATTAACCTGTCATATTATTTTACAGAACAGCTGTTTTATGTTTTAAATTTATTTATTTAATACCAAATCAATGTTTTAATGTAAACTATAGAACAGCTGTTTTATGTTTTTAATATATTTATTTAATACCAAATGTTTTAATGTAAACAAAGCAGACGTTTTTAAATTCTCATGCATTTCTTATGGGGATTTTTCGTTTTTCGGGGACCACTTAGTTTTTAATTTTAGAAAAAACTTATAGTTTTCCCTCATTCCTTGTATCGATACCTTTAATTTGATACCTCTCCCATCATCCTCCGATTTACCAAATTCCCACAATTTTGAATCTAAAATTTCGCTTACAGAATTATATATAAGGATATACCATTTTAACTTTGGGGTTATTATTAATCCTACACCTTTATTATAAAGAAAACAACATAATTATGTGTATAGAAGGTTCCAACGGGGTTGGCGTGCGGAGCACGCACGGGTCTCCCCTAGTTTCAAATAAAATTTAATTTTATCTCCCTAGATAATAACTATATGTAGGCTTAAGAACCTTAAGTTTTTGCACACTCACAAAAGAGCGCAAACTAAACTACATATGTTCAGCGTTAAGTAATAATACCTCTTTGTTTTACTTTACCGCACAGCTAAACAGATGGCATGCAGTAAAGTAATACATTTTGCATGCCACCTGTTTATTTTGCGCACTAGGGTGAAAAGTAAAGAACTGATGTTTTGATTGATGTGGGACTAACCTCTGTAAAACAGATCTTTTTTAAACCTAAACACTAATTTAAAATGTAGCTGTAAGAAAAATTTTGTGTATATTACGGGTTTTAGATACACAAATAACTATTGTGCATTCAGGATATTTTATGTTGTTCCTTACCATTTATTTTGTAATAGTTGAGGAAAATATCAATGACTTTTTTGAATTGTAAGTGTTATTGTTTATCATTGCTGTTTTTTCTTCAATAAGTAAGTATATTTCATTTCACTAAAGCAATGCCCACACTGGAAGATAATCCACACACTAGATATATGTTGTAGGATGATTTTGAAGGATTATTTGGATATCTATAATATTCTTCACGATGTTGTCATCAGCAAAGATCAAAGAATGTTGCTTAGTATTTTACTTCGAATGGAATGACAAAGTGTCTTGCAATGGTGTGTGCATTGTACAGTAATCCCTCGCTGCAGATAGGTTCCAACAAATTGCCGCGAATAACAAAACCGCGAATAGCGAAAACTAAATCTTTATAGAAAAAGGGGGGTTATGTTCTTGACATATAGAAAATTTTAAAACATTATGTACTAATACCTACAATTAATTTATTTACATAAGATATAGGTAGTTGTTGTTATACGCTGTCCGGTGATTTTGCTTTTACGCGGTAAAAAAGTCCTTGAAAGGTTTAATATTTGAGCTGAGTTGTTTGGAGTGTAGACTACAGTTGATAATTTTATAAGTTATTGGAGCATTGTTTGTCATCTCACTCTCCCCTCAAGGTCAGTGCTCTCATAATGGTACCTTTACCAATGAATCCTTTACCCATCATTCATCATCCTTTACTTGCTCATTCATTGTCTAGGTTTGTCTATTTTTAGAACTTAGTCATGTCAAACATCAAACTATCATTTGCTGTCAGTAGCAAAAATATTGGTTACGACTGTTACGAGTGATTAAACGTAGTAAAAACTTAATTTCTTTCAAAATATTTTACTGTAATTTTAATTAGTTCTTTAAAATTAATTTGGATTGCTGTACACTAAATTGATGTCTCCAACTAAATCACTGCCATTGACCTTCATTTGCACAAGTCCACTTGTATTCACGCAGAGGAGTATTGTAGGAAAATCCCATCTTGTAGGTTTTGTTGTATTTGCGAGTGTTTCGCCGACATGGTATTTATACAATGATGTTAAATTCATACAATAATAATTACAATGCTACACTATAATATAATTTACGAATTTTGCATGTACTTTATTGCTATTTATACAATATTTTTTTCTTTTTTTAGCGACTGCGAATAATCAAAACCGCGAATGTCGAGGGATTACTGTATCATTGAATGGAAGTTGATCATCTGAAAGTATCCTTAGATACCCTACTTTTACCTTTTAAATGGAAGAGCATTACTTTTCACATTTACTACTAAAAAATCTGGAAATTGGTTGACCGTGCAGGCCAACCCTAGAACTTCCCGCTTAGTTTGAATTTTAAACGCTTAAAAATGAGTTTATTTGTTAAAATACCAAAAAAAGAAAATTTGTGAATTTTTAAACAACGATAACTTTTGAATGCGTCGTTCGATTTTCATTTTACAAAAAGCATTCTACGCAGTTTTTAAAGCACAAAATGAAAATGTACAGGTTTATATTCATTGGTTGATAAATCTGGAAAATATGTTAAAAAAATACCAAAAAATACCAAAAAACTAAAATTTGTGAATTTTTAAACAACGATAACTTTTGAATGCGTCGTCCGATTTTCATTTAAAAAAAAGCATTCTACGCAGTTTTTAAAGCACAAAAAGAAAATGTACAGGTTTATATTGATTGGTTGAGAAATCTGGAAGATATGTTAAAAAAATACCAAAAAACCAAAATTTGTGAATTTTTAAACAACGATAACTTTTGAATGCGTCGTCCGATTTTCATTTTCAAAAAAGCAGTCGACGCAGTATTTTAAGCACAAAAAATGTATACATGGTTTTATTAAGATTTTTTCGCACGCTTTAAAGTTATTTTTAAAAAACATAAAAATTTCAAACAAAAATTAGGTTATTTTTTTTAATTTCTTCGGATTGGCTCGATGGATTAACTCTCAAATCTAATCAGATCTAAGTTTTGATACACCCTTTCGAATGACATGTCGTAGAATTCAATCGGTTGATTCGTTTTTGAGAAACTGTACGACAAAAATTTATTTACACACATACATCCACACACACACACACACACACACACACACACACACACACACACGGTCGGACACCTCGGCGGGAATAGTCAGAATGGCTTCCTGGGACCTCAAAACGTGGAGATTTAATGAAAACTCGACTTTCGAAAATCGGACCGAAATCAATAACTTCCCTTTATTGGTAGCGGGAAGTTAAAAATCAAATCTGCGAAATTTTAGGTCTCTAGTGTCACAATGTTTGATTTATTATAATTTTTTTTGTTGGGGTAGTTACCTTATTTTTACCCCTTAAACAAAAGTACCGTAGTTAAAATGTGAGAGATATACTTTTTGTTTTTATCATTTAAGAAGCAAATGTACTCAATCCTAATTCTCTAGTGTCACGGAAAGTTTTTAAAATAAATATTTATTGCATTGAGGTAGTTAACCCAGTTGGCATTTCTTAGATACAAATAAATGATACGTAAGTAGGCCTAATTTACTTACCACAAAAAAATAAATAAGCAAAACCAACCATTGCCTTAATACGTTTTCATTCGAGCACAAAAACAAAATACATCACTTTAGTATAGTAAATACATCCAAAGTGAATTTTTGCTGAAAAAAGGGAATTTATTAAGCTATTCATGGTTTGTGATTTTCTTCAAAAACAGTTTGTTTTTTTAATACTAATGTAACACATCTTCTCTACAAAAAATATTCTTCTTCTTCTTTGTTAAATAATATTTTGATGTAAACAACAATCCAAAAATGATTATTATCTAAAACTAAAACTCAAGGATGAAATAATTCAATTACCTCATTTACAACAATATTTTAAGAAATTTATTTTTACCAAAAATATTATAATATTCAAATATAAATAAAAATTAAAAAAAATGTCAACAGCTAACAGAGTATTTTTAAGAAAGTATTTTATTTACATTAAAGTATGTAGAAAAGTACTTATTTCTAATTATACAATAATAACATCACTAACCTGCAGTATATGTTTATATCTAAGCCAGTGTTGGAGAGATGATGCCCCTACCAGGTCACTTATTGCAAACAAATCAATGTGCCAAGTCAATGATGACATCACAATAAACTGAACTCGCAGAGAAATCATCAATCCAACACTAGCAATCCTTGATTATGTCAACTTTCTTTGAAACTATTTTAATAAAACGAGTGTGGAGAACAAAAACAAGAATTAAATTTTTCTTATTAAATTTTAAGATAAACTTAAACAATATGGATAATTAAGAGATTTTCTCGATAAGCAATTTCTAAACCGTTTAAGAACTTTGCTTGGAATTAAAATTTGTCTAAGAAAATCCTCAAAACGAATAAGCATAGTACAAAAAGTATGAATAAAACTAAGGATTTTCTTACCAAAAAGAAAGTTTTATAAATTTTAATGACTTGTGTTAATTTTCTTAATGTCAAACTTTCTTACAAAGAACGAAAAATAGTAAAAGAAGTACATATCACTACAAACAACTTTTTCAGTTGTGATTTTTGTCTAAAACTTTTCATCCAGAAGTTAACGAATTTAGAGGTGACCCTCTACCAGATTTAACAAATATGGGCATTTTCTTGAGGTGTATTAGTAATCAGCATACATCTAACGACTATATGTAAGATTTTTGTATTAGTTCTTGAGAAATAATTAAAAAAGCTTCAGATACATTTTTCAGAGATGGAGACGGCAAAGGAAAAATATAGGAACCTGTTTAAAATCCCTTCCGTAGTTGGGGCTGTCGATTGTACGCAAATCGAAATTAAAAAAATGAAAGATAAAAGGCGATAGCTATATAAATAGAAAAGGGTGTGCTTCCAACAACGTGTAGATTTTATGTAATGCTGATGAGGAATCCTTAAGAGTGAATACACACACAAATATTTTTATTTGCAAATACCATTTTTGTAATTTTTAGCGAATTTCCATAGGAAAGATGAGCTGTTGGAGCAACTCTCATGGTGAGATCTAAGGTCGGGAGTAGTAAATGACCACCGATCATGGTTCCCAGAACACGTTTTGGTGTGTCTTTGGAAATTATATGTATATATATGTTTACCCTCTAACGGCCGTATTTTAAGTCCAAATTGGTACACGCTACGATTTGGCAACTATTCAGCACCTTGGTTGAAACCCTAAAATCATATAAATTTAATTTGGGTGGTCAAACAGACACGTGGTCAACGCCTCCCACTGCTGATGCGATTCCTCTGGTGCTTACACTAGGGTCTTGCTCAACTGCTTCCAACACTCGCTCTTCTACGTCCAATGTTCTAGTGGTTTGGGGCCTACCGCAGTCACGCATCAAGGGTGCAAATGATCCAGTCTCCTTAAGACGATCATGAAGTCTTACAAATGTTTTCTCATTTGGTAGATTTCTATTGTGCATACAAACGACGAGCATCAGCACGGTTGCAGTTTGCAAGGCCATACATCAGGTGCATGTCCGTCATCTCTTGAAAAGAACACATGTTTTCCACACTACCAACTGTAAACTGATCTGACAAACGTGTTTACTTGGTTATGATTACGTTTATGACATGAGGTTTAATAGTCAGGTTCATTGTTGCATTTTAATTATAACAACAGCTGATTTAAATAACAGCTGTTCAAATATTGTCAAACTAGTAGCCATTTAGTTTACATGTGAATTAAGGTTAATTTAGTTATTTCTTAACCGATTTTTACAAATGAGGTATTTTTGGAAAGGGAAAATTGTTTAAAAACTTTTTTCTGTCTCACACAATTTTTATAAAAAAGTGGTTTTTTAGATATTTGTTAAAAAAAAATTAAAAGGCCGCCATTTTCAAAATAATAAAGATAATTTCAAAATTTTTTTCTTAAATACTACCTTCTAACATGAACCCGTTTACCGAGTTTTGTAACAATCATAAAGATAACAACAAAAATTGTTTTATGGAAAAAACAAAATGGCATCTAGCTGCTTACCAAAGTGGAAATTGAAAAATTTTTATTCTTCATTTTCAGCTTAGAATCACACATAAAATATGAAAATGCATAGCAAGCCCAACTTGTTTGTAACAACCTGTATATACCTTCTTTTTTTTTTGTGGACACAAAAGTGGCGAAATTTTGCAAAATTGTTTCCTGACTTATAAATAAAATACAGAAATGGAAAATCTTAGTCGAGTTAATAAGCAAAATTAGACAAAGGGGGTAGAAATTGGTTTTTAAAATGGAGGGATGGTTTTTTGAAGAACTTGAATCTTTACAATTACCTTAATATGAAAAATATTGTATCCTTTTAAAGTTAGTATTCTTAAGAGTAGTACTAAATATGTTTTTTGATAACACAAACCATTAGTTAAGGGATAGAAAAAATAGGGATTGAACAAGAAAATCTCCCTTAATATAGGTACAGTATCAAATCCGTTCAAAGTTATCGCTAACTTTTAAAATTTTATCTAAAAATTTTTGTATGAATAAATTTTTTTAAATTACCAAGTCTTATTGCAAAGGGTGACCAAAATGGAGTTGTAGGACAGACAATTCATTACTCTCTTTAGTAGTTACACAATATCGAGACGATTCAAAATTGTTATAAATCTTCTGAATATTAAAAAAAATCTTGTCTTGAAATTTTTCATACCTGAGCGCAAGAGGCACATAAATTGGTTTAATGCTTAGCCTATAAGGGTAAGTGGGAACTTCAAGATCTACCCGCGCCTATAGGCCGGACTGAAATGGATTTTTCAGCAATATGTGAATGGTCTAAATTATTGTTTGTGCTAAAGCTGTGTTTTAAAAGGGGTTTTCAACGTAAACTTAGTTTACACTTATTCAAAAGGGTTTACTGTTAATGCAGCTTTGCTACTGATCTAAATAATAGTGAACTTAAAGCATATACCCTTACAATTAATAAGTAAAAAGTTGACAAAATCAAGAACCATTTTAAAAAAGTATTATGAAAATGTCCATTGTTGAATTGGAGCAGGGTTTTTTGCAACGGATATTTGAGCATCGGGATGATGGTTTTTAATATGATTAGCACACTGTGCAGATTGTCTAAAAGCTTTGCCACACACTTGGCACAAGTAAGGCAGTTCACCTGTGTGGATGCGCCGGTGTCTCACAACATCGCCTCTCTTGGTGAACCCGCGCCCACAAAGATCACACTTAAACGGACGTTCACCCGTGTGTGAGCGACGATGTACTCCAAGATGGCTGCTCTGTGAGAACCCTTCGCCACATATTTCACAAACGTACGGTCGTTCACCTGTATGTTTTCTCACATGTTTTTTCAAATCACCTTTACTAAAAAAACCCTGCGAACATTCTGGACATTTAAAAGGTCGCACTGCTCCATGAGTTCTTGCGTGTTGTTTTAAAGATGCTTTTTGTGCGAACGATCGTCCACACGATTCACAGAAATAAGGTTTCACACCTGTATGTAAATTTATATGATCACGTAACAAACAACCGAATGAGAATCTTTTACCACAAATATCACAAATGAAATTCTTTTCCTGAGGTTTTAATTTCTCTCGCATTGTTCCTCCATCTGCATTGTGTATAAGGGCAAGATGCATCTTAAGTCCTAAACAAAAATACATTTAAAAATTAGATATTACATCAAAGTTACTGTTTGTATTTCAAACAATAGTTTAAAGGTAGCTTCGGATATTTATTTTTTTGCACTGTTTTAAATTTACTTTTAGGTCTACTTTTGTTATTTATACACTGTTTTTATTAATTTAATATGGATACCAGTTTATTTCAGGAATACTAAGCAGAGTATTTTTTTAAACTCGGTGTGCACATCTTACATTGATAAAATACTATTATATATCATAATTTTTTTTGGAAATTCTATTTAATACTTATTAATATTTTGTATGTATCTCAAATTAACAAGATTATTTTTTAACCAGTTAGATCACCATCACCTTTAAATCAGAAAACTAAATTATAAGCTAATAAACTATTATTTAACCCTGGAACCGGCAGATCGCACGAAACGTGCGATCATGTCAACACATTTGTAACGCGTGGTTGTAATAAATATTTCACCCACTAAAAATGATCCAATCGCAATAAATAAAAAACCGTTGGAAAGGTAATGCTAAATTTTAATTTTTGTATTTACAAGTTTTTTCTAAAACGTATATTTACATACGTAATCATCGTTGCAGTTTATTAGTTTTCTTCAACAAACTCGGCGCCCGTCAATTCACCGGATTTCGTCATAAAACACGACGAAGTAACGCATCTTTTTTCTCTCTCTAAACCCCGCCTTGTACTTCTTCTAAAGTAAACCTAGATATCGTTGGATTCTTTACAATTTCCCCTATCTAATACTGTCATCCAATCAAAAATCGGACAAATAGTTCTAAAGTTGTGGGGCGTTTTGTATACCCTTGGAATTGGTCAGTTTTCCAACCAATAAACAGCGTTATTTATTACACGTAATATCTGTGTGAAAACAATAGTTTTTTAGAGATATTTTGGTATCTTTGTAAACATAATGATTCAAAGCTAACTTTCCCTGTAAACCAAATATGCTATATTTGATCAGTTTGTTGTGTAGGACCGTGGGAAAGTGACTGCTGTTAACAAATACAACACCTGTTAACCCTAGAACCGGCAGCTTTAACGAAAATGGATTTTTGGCGTGTGCAAGCATTTATTAAAAAATTTGCCAAAAATAGTAAATGAACCCCAATCCAAAAGTTTTCCATACCTTTTTTGTACAAAAAGGTTAAAAAAATTTATATATATGCCAGTAAAAAATGATAGATATAAAATTTACAAAGTTATTAGCTCAAGAAACAAAAAATTTTCATTTAAGAAAAATAAAAGTTCAACTTTAGGTCTACATAAAAAGTAGTAAAAATATTTTGTAATTTTTTCCATAAATGTAAAAAAGTTTTGTAATTTAGTTCTAAATAGAACTGTATAAAAATATTTAACATTTTCAAATTTCTTATTTTGAAAACACAAGTTTTTATGTTCCTACTACAAGACTGCTGTCGAAAGTATGCCCAGTTTGAAACGTAATTTACTAATACAGTATGTGCTTTGCCCAAAAATGAAAGATTATTATAACAAAGTGTACGGAATAAATCAAGGAATTGAACTGTATACTTGTAAATTATCTTTTCATAAAAGTGTTTGACTTAGAATTATTTGAATAACAAAAGTGAGAACAAATATAGAAACCTCCCGTCCATACAAGCTATACGAGAAGGCCGCGAAAAGTCCTATGTCTACCCATGTTAAAAAGTATGTTAGGGTTCAAATTCAAATGTAGGATGAGAACGTAATAACAGTCACTTTCCCACGGCCCTACAAAACAAACTGTTCAAACAAAACATATTTGGTTTACATTGAAAGTTAGCTTGAAGAATTATCTTTACAAAGATACCAAAATATCTCTAAAAATAGATTGTGGTCACACAGATATCACATGTAATAAGTGAGGCTGTTTATTGGTTGGAAAACTAACCAATTACAAGGGTATACAAACCGCTCCATAACTTCCCACCTATTTGTCCGATTTTTGATTGGATGGAAGTTTTGGATAGGGGAAATTGTGATGAATCCTGCGATATATAGCTTTAACTAAGAAAACCTTTTAGTCGGGCTGGAGAGATTTACGAAAGTTGAGTTATTTCGTTATGTTTTGTATGAATATTCGGGCGCCGATTGATTTGTAGAAAACTAATAAACTGCAACAATGAATACATATGTAAATATACGTTTTAGAAAGAAATTGTAAATACAAAAATTAAAGTTTGAAACATTACCTGTCCAATGGTGTTTGTCTTTTTGAGATTGAAAGATTTTTAGTGGGTCAAATACTCAATGCAATCACGTGTTACAAATGTGTTGTCATGATCGCACGTTTCGTGCAATCTGCTGGTTCCAGGGTTAACTGAAACTGTAAACTTATAAAATAAAAATACTGAATGAAGTATTCTCAAATCGAAATGGCATCTGTTTCTGCAGTACAGTAGAACTCCAGTTATCCAAATCAATTAGGACCGGACCCCATTTTGATAATAAAAAATTCAGATAGTTGGATTTTTCTTGAAAAAAGGGTCTATTTTTAAACTTTTGTGTACTGGATTGGTAATATGAAATTCTATGTTAAACATTACTTGAATATGGAAGTACACATGCCTTAAGGATTGAATAAATGATTTTAGTGAGTAATGTTTGCTCGTATAAAGCAAATAACTATTCAATGAATAGACTCACATCTTTAGGCTTAAAAAACCATCTCCCTGTGATGGAAACCAGAATTTTTAATAAGTTTAATAATTATATTTCAGGGCATCAAGATGTTAGCACTTACGACACAATAAGTACATAATTATGAATTATTAACTGGCTTCAAGATGACCATCAAACATTAAAAAAATATAGACGTTATGCCAAATGTTATTTATACCCTGTATGTAGGCCATATAATTGTGTTTTTGTTATACTGATGATGGGTGATTCACCTAAAACTGTTATAGCAATAAGATAAAAAATACCTGAAAAAGCATTATAATATATTAAAATTAAATTTTCAATAATCCATAAGCTATCACAATAGAATTTTAAAAGAAAGGGTTAATGACCTTAAGAGAATTCAAGGTTGACAAACTAAATTGACCAACCCAGGACAGAAGGAAGAAAATGAAATTGTGGGAGGTTAGTTGAACAATGGATTATTTATTTATAAGGCAGCTAAACTAGTCTTAGGTTAACAATAGATCACACTTGGTTTCAGTTATGACAATAGGTTATTCAAGCATTAATTTTATTTATATTAGTTGTGTGGTATGTTTATTTCAAAGCAAGTCAAATTATTTAATTTTTTACATTTTTGTTAGAAAAAGTTAGATCTGTTAAGTGGTTTGGGAAATTTGAATGACATTTGCCATATATTCAGCTAACTACAGTATTTTACTTAACTAGAGTTGAATAGATCTTATAGTTTGTCCTGTGCATTCACTATCACAACTATTACACAAATTGCAAGTATTACACTAATTTCAAGAGAGAACTTTTTAGTAATTATAATCTATATAAAGACTTTTATCGACATTAAACGAATTTGAAATTTTATTTTGAAAATTGATGTAGTGTATTGTACCAGTCTTTTAGAAAACAACAAGTCATTAAAGAATAAATTTTAGCCTAAACTGTTAAATCAGATCTCTGTATTTTCATATTATTACTTACCTTTTAAATTATATAAGTAATTTTATAAAATGGCTTCCAAACGTGAGGCTTGAAAATTATAAGAGTCCTATATTACAGGCATTATCTCTTTAAATATTATCTGTATATTTTATTTTATAAAGTGACTCTCCGAACGAGAGGCATTAGCAAAATATCAAATATATCTCAACAAAAAAGTAATAGTCTAGCATAATATGTTGTAACAGATATGGTTCCAGAAACAGAGGAAATGAAAGATTTCCATCTTATTGTTTGAAATTAATGCATTATAAACTTAAAAATATTATAAATAAAGCTTTTCTAAGACAATTTTGAGATAAATCACCTAGCAATTAAACTAACTAAAGATAATATACTTTTTAGTTATAAAATATATTATGATTTTAAGTTTGACAGGATAGCTCTGTCCACAGAAAATGATTTTCGACTAGATTGTGATTAATATGACGACTGCCATATACCCACTAAAGGATACACATGCAAGTTTGTTGCTGACATTGTGATCCATTGGAGTTACATAATAATTAAATCATTCACTACAACCATTTTGTAAATGGTTAAGCCAGTACCGTAAAAAGAATAGCCTACATGAGGTGAGACAGAATTATTTAGATATTTTTTAATGAATGCCGAAGTTAGTTACATGATTACTAACAGGCCAGTGGTCTCATTATTGTCATGCAAACATTCTTCCTAGTATTTAGTTTCAAAAATCTTAAATTCTGATTATTGATGTAGCCATTCAAGCAATACTAAACCACATTTGACATTTTTAAGTTGGATAGAAATTGCTGCTGTAGATAATAATAATAATAACAATGCTGTATTTAAAATAAAGGTATACAAACAAATTGTGCATGGCAATATTAAATGGCTCTGGACATTTTGACCAACAGCCAGGTTGGTAACATCCATTATTCAACATTTCATATTTACATTCTTATTTTTACAATAATTAAAAAGAAATTGAATTATCATAATTAATTTTAAAAACAAAACATTTAAATGAATAACTATAATAAATACAAATTCATATACATTACATTTCCCAAAGTAGCCTAAGCATTATGTTTGTCCTACCTGTGTATTCTTCAGACAAAGCTTTTAGTAATTAAACTCTTTTATCAGCTTCCACCTTTACTTCCAGGCTGCTTGACAATTTTGTGCTAACCTTTCCCAATCCTGATCATTTAAATATTGGTAAAATTCCTCTC
The DNA here is from genome assembly GCA_018207615.1 of Philaenus spumarius. NCBI lineage: Eukaryota > Metazoa > Arthropoda > Insecta > Hemiptera > Aphrophoridae > Philaenus > Philaenus spumarius. The sequence continues at coordinate 283,237 of JAGFPH010000122.1, read as the reverse complement.
TTGTGGTGGTAGTACGGAAATTTTGAAAATAACTCATATCCCCAAGTTCTAAATTTAAAGTTCTATAGACACTGTGATAGCGACCGGTCTTAGCTGCGAGCAGATTATTTTGTTGGTTCTGGTTATGCATCACTACGGCTAAAGTAAATAACTGCTGTAGATAATTAGGTTTTCCAAGACCTTGTCGCAAAATTTCCTTAGGCGATGAAAGATATGAGGCTTCAATTTATGTATCGCTTGAATTTCAAACAAATGATAATACAAATCGGTTCTCTATTTTGAGATGTACAAAGCAACTCAATGTTGTCCAGCGGAGAGGACAGTTTCTGCTGATTGCTACTCTAACACTTTCCACATTTTATAGTGTACAAACTCATTGAAGATGGAATTGATAGTATAGAAGTCATGGTTCTTAACATTTTACCCCAATTTAGAAAGGTTTGTTGAGTTGGAATTTTTTAATTCTTCCTAAAGATATGGCATCTAAATTAACGCTAAATTAATGTAGCTAAAAAAAAAAAAAAAAAAAAAAACTCAAGAGTGAAAACATATTCCTTATTCAACAATATCCCTGGAGAGTATATACCACAAATAGCCGTTTGATTCAACAATAAGAGCACTATGTGATGCAGAAAACTAAAAGGGATATTTGTCGGGAAACAAAATTTTGCATGAGATGCAAAAATCTGAAATACATCAGTTTCGGCTATTTTTGGTTCTTTGTTTATTTTTGTAATAAACTTCCTATTTTATCTGAGATTAATGATTATATGTCCACCAACAAGAATTATTGCTGTTAAAAATGTATTTTTGTAAAGGTGTCATTGTTGAGAAAAGGGACCGAATGCTATAGAATTATAGCATTTGGTACCTTTTCCTCATGAATGAAGTAGCCTCTGAATGTGCCTCTTACTGCTTTTTAGTGGCATTTTAGGGAATTAAACGACTTCTGGCAGAATAATTAAGAACGTTGTCTGCACTGATTTAGCCGTACCCGACATTTGGTACGTTTTCAGTTATTACACAACAAGAGCTAAAAAATCCCCGACAAATGGTCCCTTTTCACTTACAATAGTTTTTAGGTCTTTTTTAATTTAAACAATAATAAACCGTTTTAAAATTTGAGTAAAAAAACAGTCAAATACAGTCCCAGCATTTTTATTTACTGTATGCTGCCACTAAACAGCTGTGATAATAATAATGCGGCTTTCAAGTGATCAGCTGATCAGTTGTCTGCTAGTATAAACTCCAGCAACATCTAATGTGTTTTTCTCAAAATTCCTTTTTCTGATAACAAACATTCAAACTTCGCCAAATTTTCATATATTTTGAAGGTTTTTACTCCAAATTGTTGGGAATTTAATTCCTTATATATGTGGCATAAATACCTCAATTTAAAAATTTAGAGACATATGGTTCCTTTTAGTTTTTCGCATCCCATATGATTTCGGCACCTATTTATCCATCTTAATATTGCTGCCTCACCCTGAATATACAGATATTATTTGCATTTCGTTGCAAATTTGTAATCAGCGGTTTAGCAGTCATGTGAATATAACCTCATTTGAGAGTATACTACATTGGTTTATATTTTTATTCCATGTTAGCTAAGACTGAAATCCATTTTTTTTTATTTATAGAATATAACAAAAGACATAAAATAAAATTCTATAGTTCATGAAATATAAATAACTGTTGTGTAATGTATATCTTAAATTGGCTTTTCTACAGCTTTCTTGTAAATTCCAATTCATATTTATTTAGGAATATCTACAGCAAATGTTTCACTTTATTTAGGTAATACATAACACGTTTTTGGAATCTGCATAGTAATAATAACTTTTTATACCAGGTTTTATAATATACTAGCTGACCCGGCAATGTTTCGCTATTGCTTAATTTGAAACTTTGAAAGACTGTAATTCGTATCCCTGAGGGCCGATGTAAATTATAATGGGATTCTGCTCATTGCTTGATTTACCTAACCTAAAATTATATTCAGTTTTTGATCCAAATCAGTTGTTGATCAAAATCAGCTGTTTTAAGCTTTTCATACGAACAGCTGTTTCTGATAAAATCAAAAGAAATATTTCTTCTTCTTCCTTAAGATTGACCTTCCATAAGATTAACATTGAAACTTTGAGGGCCACTGGGGCGTAGCCCTAGTGTCCTAGGACTTTGGTAAATGGCCTAAAACCTTCCCAGGGTTAACCTGTGTTACTATGCAAAATTTCAAAGCAATCGGATGGACGGTTTGGTAACGCATAAAGGACAAACATACAGACAAACGTACAAACATACATTGAATTTTATATATATAGATTTAAAAAAATATATATTAGTAGGCTAATATAAATGGAAAAAGATCAAAACTTACTAAGCAATTTGTTAAAAAAAAAAAGAAAAAGAAAAACTAAAAAATGAATTACAAAATAAATACTGTTACCACACTTGACTACATTTATGTGTAGGCATTTACCTTTTTGCAAGAAGTATGCTTTGAACTCATTGACTATTGAACGAGTCCTGATAGGAACTAAAATTAACTAAATTAAAACTTACCATCTGGTTTTTTAAAGACTTTCCCACATTCCTGACAGCTAGCTCCCTGACCATCTTCCTCCTTACCATCAGCCACACCTTCAGAGTAGTGAGAACGCACGTGCATTAGGTAATGATGATAGTCCACATATTTCTTTCCGCACTTGTCACAATAGAACTTACCGTCTTCTTTTTTATGAGTTTCATTGCGATGAGTTATAACATCACGATGCAAGTCAAACTCCTGATCGCACAGTTCACAACGAAAACCCATTTTGATTTTATGTTTGTTCATTTTGTGTAAACGTACACTACCCTTTGAACACAATTTTTTATTACAAATATCACAAAAATGAGGTCTTCTTTGTTTCCTTTCCTGTTGTTTTTCCTAAAACCGTTTTAATTATACATTAAAAGCAGCAAAAATAAAACATGTACCGTAATCTAAGAAACTATAATAAGACATCATGCTTAGAATAATTAACCTATAATTATTAAATATTGTTTACAGAACATTTATTTATTGCTTAAGATCAGCAACATATTTAGACCATAAGTAAAAAACAGCTAAGATTTTATGTGAGTTAATTTTAAAAAAAATGTTAATTTGTAATGAAGATGTTATGTATACATAAGACATATTATAAAAGTTAAATACTTAACACAACATTGAAAATTGATTTTTTTTGTCTTAATTTAAATTAGATTTTTTATAATAAAGTCTCAAGACCATAGCAGATACAGACTGTCTCACTCCTCACCAATCTACTGACATATTATTTTCTTGCTTGTGCCTGTCTGTATGTCTATCTCTGATGTTTCCTCGTTCCTTTGCAAATTGCATTAGTTTCAGATTTTAAAACTTTTTTTAAACTACTGGTTTTTCCTGTGGTAAAAAATCAACCAATAGTATTTGTAAAGTAACGAAATTAAACTTGATTTTCACATATTTAATTAGAATTTATTTTTATACAGTCTTAATTTGTATTTTGACGCTAAGAGGAAAAGAGTGGGAAAGGGCAAAGAAGAAGACTGATGGAGTTAATGATAAATATTTGGTAAACATGAAATTCCATAGAAGTAAACAATTCAACAAATAAACGGTAGAATAATTCAACAAATAAATAAAAATAAGTGATAATTCAACTAGAAAGAAATGGAAATGACACTGGAAGTTTTTGTTTTGAATATAAAAACAAAAATATTTTTCCATGCAGGGAGGCCAAATGTATATTAGCTCATATATAGCCATGAATGTAATCAAAATACTTTCATTTAATTGTTTGAAGTGTTTCGTTTGAAAAATCAGTGTGAATGAAAAATATAAAGCCATGACCTACAAAAACTCATTTTTATATTCATTTATAAAGCAACCAACTGCATAAAATAACAGATAAAACAGGTGATTTGGATAACCCCAGCTTAGCAACACAATTTTAGACTATGGCTAGTTTATTTTATTTTATTTGTCTTAACGGCAATATTATACACACAATTTTTGCCTGCACATCTATGCGCAGAATGATATAATTTTCCTTCTTCTGTTTTTATAATAAATACTAAAAAAAGGTATACTACAATTTTTGATGTTACGTATTATTATAATGATTATTACTCCACTAGTTATCTTTCTAATTATACATTTCCTTGACTTCATAGAAAATATAAGACTTTCTAGAAAATTGAAATTCATAGAATTTGCCGGCTTTTTACGTAAAAAGAATGTGAATCTAACTTGGAAAAAAAATCTTTTTAATTGTATAATATTGGATCCTGAATTAAAAGTTAAGAGAGATTAGACATTGAAGATCTAAATTTCAATCTTAAAACATTCCTATCTATTTTTCATTGATTTCATTTGTTGTTAGCATACATTTATTTTATTTTTCAAACATGCTATTAAACATTGCAGTATAATATAAAAAAATACAACTAAAACTTCAGGCTACCAAACATAGAAGAAATTGGTACAGACTATGAAAGCATTCATTTGAATAGTTAATGTAAATAGTGCCTAAAGATTATTCTGGACCAAGTTAAAATCAATAGACTACCTCTAACTTGTCCTTTTCTTGTTCTGTGCTGTCATCTTCTGACTCTGAATTATCATTTCCCCAAGGGTCGTTGCTGTCAATCAAGTCATTTTCTTCAGATTCAGGTTGCTCTACTTCCTTCGGTAAATGTGGAGGAGATGGTGGTGCTAGCATTAGCAATGGTGGTGGTGGTGGGATTTCTACTTTCAATGGTAAGTCTGTAAATGTTACTTTGCAAACTTCTACGTCATCGGGTATTTCTTGTTTAATAGAAACCTGTAACCCACAATAGTTCAATTATCTGTGTGAATTTAAAAATTATTAGGAAACAAAAATAATTTAGAGCTAGTGAGATATGATTTGTTATAATTACCTTGTATTAGTTGTCTTCAGTCCTTAGTTGCAGATTATAGCTACAGCGCTGTTTCGCCGAACACTGTCGGCTTTGTCAGGCTAACACTAACACATATACGAACACATAACACTAACACATACAAAATCGGAGTACAACTCGTCGTAAGAATTTAGTAAAAATGTTTGTGGCCACATTATTGCGTCGTTCATGTCCAGCTGCAGGTAGGACACTAGATGTGGACAGAGGTTATCAGTATGTTCTGATAATTAAGTTGAAAGTTTGAACGAATGGTGGATCTATTTGTTTTGTTATGTTTGCTTGACTTTGGCGATTATGTCATAAATAGGGTTGGAAGTTAATAAATCCAGATAACATGTTGAACGACAAGTTGAACTTCTCTTCCAACCCTATATATGACATAATCGCCAAAATCAAGCAAACATAACAAAAAAAATAGATCCACCATTCGTTCAAACTTTCAACTTAATTATCAGAACATACTGTTAACCTCTGTCCACATCTAGTGTCCTACCTGCAGCTGGACATGAACGACGCAATAATGTGGCCACAAACATTTTTATTAAATTCTTACGACGAGTTGTACTCCGATTTTGTGTGTGTTAGTGTTATGTGTTCGTATATGTGTTAGTGTTGGTACAAGCCTGACGAAGCCGACAGTGTTCGGCGAAACAGCGCTGTAGCTATAATCTGCAACTAAGGACTGAAGACAACTAATACAAGGTAATTATAACGATATAATTAACAGTCCAAGGCAACACAATAAATTCTATATAATGTGAGTTGTATTAATTATTTAAATTTTGCTCGGTTTGTTTACAAATTAAGAGACTCGGTTTTTTCTCAGTAAATAAAATAAAGACTTCCAGCACTGTTTTCAGCAATGGCCAAATGGAATTTGAGTTTTCAAAGAATATTTGTTGAATGTTTAACCCTTTGCGCTCGAAAGGCCACTACCAGTGGCCACACCCGACTCTTAGACAACTCGTATTATTTCCCGTGAACTTAACCATCTCAGATCACATGGCCACTGAGAGTGGCCACTCTTTTGTTGGCATGTACTTGGATACCATTTTGACTGGACGGCATCACCAGCTCAGAATTGTTTTGTTGAATTCACTCGACAGGTATTTTGTTAGAACAAACATGAATATTTTATAAATAAGCTCTGTATAGTGACAAATATAACTTAATTGAAATAGAAAACACGGTATTGCTTAGTATTTTTAACCTCATAAATTAACGTTATATTTATATTATATAAATAACATATGAAAACCAAAGTGGGATACAACCAATAGTCATGTTTTTAAATGACAAAATAGAAAATGTTTTAATAATATACAAATTTACATTATAACTTAATTAATTTAAATTATCCATTTTTGTAATTTTATAATTACTAACCATTTATCACAACACTAAAAACGACTAGTAAAGCACAGAGTGAAAATATAGAGGTTATATTATTGAGCTCAACACAGCTGTTATAAAAGGAGGGAAGTAATCAGGCATTGTTCACATAGTTCAATAGTTTCTCTACAGATACTGGCACTTTACACAGAAAATAATATAATTTTGTAAAAAGGAAATAGGGTTCCATAGGTACATAATGCTATGTCCACTCACAATGGAAATACGAATGTTCACGGGATTTGGTACTGGGCACTTTGAGTGGCCTTTTGAGCTGGGAGGAACAAGACTGCGAAAAAAATTCCAAACTGATACAGAAAATGCTGTACAGCTCCAGAGAAACGTTTTTAAAAATGCTCTTTTTTTTAAAAAGCGGAAAGGGTTAAACATCAAAGTTTTGTCAGAGAAAGCTTTGTAAAACAGCTGCTAACAATCACAGCCGGTATTAACCTTAAAAAAAACTGAATTGTTAGGGTTAGAATAAATGTAAACAAATTTTGTATCAAATAAGCACAGTCATTATGTTGCCTTCTCCAATTAATATTATGAGGCTAGAGTTTTACCAAATCAATTAACCCTTTAAGGACCGATAGAATGCGAAAAAGACCGAGCGGACGACCCATCGTCCGCATGTAAATATTTGATACATACAGAGCGGATGATTTTTCGTCCGCTTTTGTTTTCATTATTTTAACGTGTTTACAAATAATAATCATGAAATTAATTGTTATAAATATATGATATTTCAAATAATGTTTTTAAAAACACCCAAAAGCAGCTAGTCTATTCTAATATTATTACTAGATAACTTTATATAAAATGCAGAAATCAAGGCTGCATTGTAACGTAGTCAAACAGATTAGCTGTTTGTTTACATTCTTAGTTGAGACAGTCGTGTCAGCTGTTGAACTTGTGATTCATCGTGTATTTTTTTTTTATGCTTTTGTGTTGAATTATTTTAAGTTTACTTAGTTAACCAGTGTAGTTTTAATGTTTAATGTGTAAATAATTTCACAATGAGTGAAGAATTGGCTAGGTCAAATGAAATAGACCGTGAACTATCAAGGTTTTTTTCTCTAAAATAATAATTTTTCCATTTTTTAGTGCTTGTAGCCTTACTGGATTGTTAAATATTTACTAACTTTAATTACCTTATGGCGATTCTGTCGAACAATCCTTGATTTGATGTGGTTTGTATTTTATTATCACATGACACGTTTCGACTCTTTATTCAGTCATTTTCAAATGTACACATAAATACACTTCACAAACATTTAAACAACACAAAAGTACAACACATTTAAATTTTTTTCACAAATACGGGCAAATACGGTTATCTTGGACCGTTCTCGAATATGTTCGATCGTCAACTGAAGTAATGACCGGTCAGCAGATAAAGGTCTCCAGTATTGGGGAGGGGATTATTGTTTAATTTTGTACATCATGAAGCGCTGGAACTGCTTCCATTATCTGCCGACTGGTCATTACTTCAGTTGACGATCGAACATATTTGAGAACGGTCCACAATAATGTGCGTCGCCCAAATTTGTAAAAAATTTTAAATGTGTTGTTTAAATGTTTGTGAAGTGCATTTATGTGTACATTTGAAAATTACTGAATAAAGAGTTGAAACGCGTCATGTGATAAGAAAATACAAACCACATCAAATCAAGGATTGTTCGGCAGAAGGTAATTAAAGTTAGTAATTAATTTGTCATTATAATTGTTTTAAAATTGGTACTTTTATAGTTCAATGTATACTAAAAAGAAAAATTAGGTTTACCACTGATAAATTATTTTGAGTTTTGAGATATCCTATGTCACACATTAAAATTGAAGGCATTAAAACAAAAAATTGTTATTAAATTAAAAAAATTATCTTTTCACTTGCTTGTAAATAAATAATTTGTGTTTTAGTCAAATAGAGCAATTAAATACTAAGAAAATGACACCAAAGTTATTTTAATATTTTGTTTCTAAGTGATTCTACGATTTTTTTCCCAAACGTCTACAAAAACGCTATTTTAGGCCTGGTCTTTTTTACATAGTAAATATTAAAACCAATATGGCAGAAAACCTAGTGCTCCTAAAATTCCTAAAAATAAGTCTGGTCCTTAAAGGGGTAACTATAAAAGTTTATTAAGTTAAATTAGTGCATACAATCTAATACAAGCAATCATTCATTATTTGTAAAATTAAAATGGGTACGGTTTGTAAGATTTTTCAAAAAACGTTGTATCTTATAACCTAGAGTCGGAATAGAAGACCTTGTACAATTTTCCAATAAATATATTGCCTGTGCAAAAATCTATTTATTATTCAATTAGAGCTGTTTATTATTGGGTTTTTTTACTGATGTTTAATTGTAATTGTTTATATTAGGTATAATGTTTGTTTGTTTGTTTGTATTAGGTTTAATGGAAGGCAGTGTCAAATAAAAGTTGGGGGTAGAAAAGTGTTTCACAGACAGACAGAAATTGAAATAAGGCTTGTTTCAGATTCTTTGGTATATATTTGCTATATAGAAATAAAAAGTTCCATATCTATATTTACTCGGTAATACAACACAAGGGTGTCACAACAACAATGATAGTAGTGTGGTGTCCCTTCCCCTCCAGCGCACGGCGTCCCCACTTGCCTAAATTCTCCCCTCCCTGAGAGGTAATGCTATATCTGACAAATTATACACAGTTCAAACAAATCAAACATTATAAAGGAGCTTTCTGTTATCAGCATGACATAAATGGCTACATAATGGCTCATAGTTGAAGGCGCATCAGAAGATTAGGATAAATAAATAAATGAGGTGACATGATATGTGATTATTTTAGCACAATGATGGACTACATTTCAAAACAATACTTCTAAGCAAACATAGAACAATCTATTGTCAAACTGAAGTTCGGTAACTCCAGAATCGAATTTACTAAATCTACTAAATGAAATAAGATTTAACTATTTTTCTTAATATTGAACGAAACATTACAAAAAAAATACGTCCTAGCTTAATAAATGTCTGGTAAGTATAAAGTTTTTGCGCTATATGCCCATAAGATTAACCCACGTACGGCCACGGTTAAAGCTAAAATTGGCCAGCCCGTTTTTAGCGTTTTGCAAGCATATTTTTAAAAATTCGCCAAAAATAGTAAATGAACCCCAATCCAAATGTGTTCAATAGCTTTTTTGTAGAAGAAACTTCAAAGAATTCAAATATGCCACTAAAAATTAGTTTATTTTGAAATTGTAAAAGTTATTAGCTCAAGAAACAAAAAATGTTCAGTAACGAAAGGAAAAAGTTCAACTTTAGACCTACATAAAAAATAGTAAACATAGAGTAAATAGTAAACAGTAAGCGTAAAAAAGTTTCGTAATTTAGTTTTAAATAGAACTGTATAAAAACATTTATCAATTTCAAATTTTTTATTTTGAAAAAAACAGTTTTTATGTTTCAAGTACACAACTGGTAACAAACCTAGGCCTAGATTGTAACGTCATTTACTAATATATGCTTTGACCAAAAATGAAATATTATTATAAGAAAGTGTAGAGGATAAATCAAAGAAAAGAACGGTATACTTGTCTTTCCTTAGTTCACAAAAGTGTTTGAGTTACGTTTATTTGAATAACAAAAAGACATCAATCGAATAAAAAGTCAATGGTCGACACGTGCATGTAGAACGGGGCATTTGAATGGCGTGGGAACAAACGCCGTAGGCGTTCTCACCACAATGCCACTTTCCACTGCTGTCTAGACAAACACAAAACCGGTTTTATCTGGATTACTTGACACAGTTCGAAACTTCAGACTTTGCTCTACAAAATGGTGTAGAGAAATCTGTCAAAAGATAAGGCGTAGCCTTTACAATATCTGTTGACAAAATGGCCTGTTTATTGGTTGAGAGACTGTCCAATCGCAAGGGTTTACAGTATCTCTTCACTGAAACAGTAATTGTACTGTGACATCTGATTGGAAGACACCAACAGAAAGATGAAATCATGACGAATCCCATGGTATCGTTATAATTGCCAAAGGAATATTAGTGTAGGCGGAGAAATACGTTTAAACAGTGGGAATTAACAGTACAATTGTATGCAGATTCGCGCGCGGAAATAGCTGTAGCCCGATATGCATATTTTAAAACGATGATTACGTATGTAAATATACGTTTTACGAAAAAGTTGTAAATACAAAAATTGAAGTTTAATTCATTTCCTTTCCAATGGTGCCAGTTTTATTACGATTGGATAATTTTAAGTGGGTTAAATTATCGTTTATGCAAATATATGCAAATTTCTCGCTATTGTCTAGATTGTTGCGTTTGCGCCGTGAAACATGGTGACGTGGTGTCGTATGGCCGTTAGTGGGTTTGAAAGACGGAAAGTATAGTAACACTCAGAAAACCCAAAGCCTTGAACCTTAGGGTATTGAAACAGAGCAATACCAAATGTGCTTCAACCATCCTCAATTTATTACATAGTTATAGAAATTTAATTTAGTGTCCAAGCAACTGAAGATGAATTTGTTAACCAAGCTTTGTAGTTAACCAAGCCTTTTAAAAAAAGACCTTGCAAAGCCTTTCGTATAACTTTCAGTGCCACTGGATTCCAATATTGTTTATTTCCGACTTTATCATTAGTTTGAAAATATTATTTAATTCCTATGTTTGAAAATAATAATTTATACAAATTTTTAATAAAGGAGACTATTGGTCACGATATCTTCTAAAGAAATTAATGTGGTACCGCATTTACTTTCACAACAAACATAAAAATAAAAACTATTTATACACTTCATAAACACTTTATAATAAGTATTTATTGAAACCAAAGAGAAGTCTTTCCAATAGACTTGCCCATTGCAAGGAATCAAAGCCGTCGGGTTCTGACAGGCCTAATGGATCATCAGTAGGTTCACATAGCAAGTCCTTCCTCTCTTCAAGGTCCATCTATAACATAACGTGGAATAGTTAATTGTTATTTAAAGAATGCTTCTTATAATCAAAAAACATTATTAAAAAAAACATAAAATTATATTAAACTCCTTAGAAACTACAGTAAAATACCGGGAGTTTCAAAAAGAATCATCCGATTTCAAAAAAAATCATAGCTATTTCAGCTATGAATCCGATGTGATCCTTGAACAATGTTGTGTACTGTTAGAAGGAGGAATCTCTGAAGTTTTATATGGTTTTCGCTAGGTCGCAGCAGCGCGCTTCTGTCAACACGCAGCTCAGTAGTTGTCAAAATGGCGTCTGCACAAAAGAAAACATTTTGTGTTCCATGTGTTGCTAGGTGCGAGTCTGTGATTTCAGTGCAACGTGAATTTCGTAACACATACGGTGTCGATCTTCCTACTGCCCAGAGCATAAGAAGATGCAATAAGCAATTTTGTGATACAGGTTGTCTATGTAAAGGCAAATAAATCACCAGGTCGTCCCCATGTGTCCAACGAAGATGTCGAACGCAACCGCAGAAGTTTTGCCCGTAGCCCGCAAAAATCAACTCGCATGGCTAGTAGGGAACTAAACATTCCTTCAACATCTGTCTGGCGTGTTTTGTACCGACGTTTGCATATGAAACATACAGGATACAATTACTACAAGCTTTGCATGATGGTGACAAACAACGACGAGTTGAGTTGTATGAGTTTATCCTTAGCAAAATGGTAGATGGTGATGAATTGGAAAATGGAAATGGAGATGTTTTATCATGCATTGTTTGTAGTGACGAGGCAATTTTTTATTTGAATGGAAAGGTTAACCGCCACAATGTGAGAATATGGGGCTCAGAGCAACATAAAATTGTACAACATGAGAGTCTCTAAAAAAGTTAATGTTTTTTGTGCAATCTCTCAGAATAAGGAGTATGGTCTCTTTTTCCTTGTAGAGAACACTGTTACATATCTTTGATATGTTGGAAAACTATCTCTTCCCTCAGTTGGAAACATATTCACAGAACTTCATTTACCAGCAGGACGGTGCCCAACTACAGTAGAACCTTCTGGTTCGAGAGTTTTTAAATGATAGGCTTCCTGAAAGATGGATCGGTCATACTGGAAATAACGACTCCACGCTACATCACTGGCCTCCAAGTCACTGGGCCTTACATACTGGAAATAACGATTCCGCGCTACATCACTGGACCTTACATACTGGAAATAACGACTCCGCGCTACATCACTGGCCTCCAAAGTCACTGGACCTTACATACTGGAAATAACGACTCCGCGCTACATCACTGGCCTCCAAAGTCACTGGACCTTACAGGCCGGTGGGGGTTTGTAAAAGACACTGTTTATGTCCCTCCTCTACCAATTACAATGGTTGAACTGAAGGACTGCATTACAGCAGCCGTCGAGTCGATCACTCAAGACACGCTTGCAAAGGTTTATGATGAATTTGAATACTGCATAGAAATATGCCGTGCATCTGGAAAGGGTCATATCGATCAACTGTAAATGTATGTAAAAAATAAATAATGTGCTTAAGACCACACGTTAGAAGTGATAACTTCTATGACCGATTTATATTTTTATCAGTATTAATATAAGAGGAGAATAAGGGTAAATAATTTAAAACATTAATGACTTTGCTGACTTTGGTATTTAATATACATATAACACAAATATCATATATATATATACATACATACTATATCTCGAGCGGTGACGGTCGCGAGTTTGATGCTTTTTCCTCTCCCAATAAGAAGTGCTATGTAGTATATTCGCGTTGCGTACATATATATATATATATATATATAGATACATACTATATCTCGAGCGGTGACGGTCGCGAGTTTGATGCTTTTTCCTCTCCCAATAAGAAGTGCTATGTAGTATATTCGCGTTGCGTACATACATATATATATATATATATATAATACATACTATATCTCGAGTGGTAACGGTCGCGAATTCAATGCTTTTTCCCCAAGCAAAAAGTGCCCAACGCCGCTAAAGAAGTTTTCACTTCAAAAACTTTATTAGTTATACAGTAGTTTAATAAAAAAGTAACCTGTTGTTCGTATGATCATTAGTTTTAAAAATATAAACCTATAAAATCGGATCATTCTTTTTGTTAAAATAATCTTTTATTGTGATAAAAAAGAGAAATTAAGGCCAAGATCCGGCCTAAGGCATGCATGTGTGTTATACAAACCCATATTCTGTTTATACTAACGTCATAACTTTACCTTCATTTATGATGACGTTATGAAATGTAAAACATAGATAAGGGAGACATGATGTTACACAAGATATTTGAAAGATTTATGATAAACCGTCGAATGATTCAGGGTTTAGAAGGTGAAATGTCATTACTCACTCACTCACTCATCAATATTATAAAGCACTTCCCTTGGAGGTGGAGAGGACAGGTCTTTTGGTATAAATAAAGGACAAATTTTAATCTCAAACTTTTTTATTTAAAGGACCGATTTATGGATTGAGTTTAGGTAGTTTTAAATCTGTTCTTTTGTAAGATTTGTAAATTTTCTTATCATACATTGTTGAATTTTGTCTTTCTTGCGTTTTATAACCATATTGAAGTCAATCCTCGTTCTGAATAAAAATTTAACCTAATCCATAAATCAGTCCCACTAATCTCATTACCATTGAACTTAACAACACATGTAACATAATCTTAAATATCAATACACGAATTTAATTAGATAGAACATTAAAATATTTTCTAAGATAAGAAAGACAAAATTACTGAACCAAAAACATAAATATGAAAATTAAGGCTATGACCCTACCCAACAAGTTTTGACCTATAAAAGTAATTTCATAGAAATCCTTTCGCCAGCAGAATTGGTCTATATTTTAAAAGGGTAACACCTTCTTAAAAGCCATCTCTTTTTGTTAGTATACTTAATTAGAAACAAACAAATAAATAAAATTCATTCATATATATATAACACAGGGAGATGAATTTTGGTGTAACAGACCATTTCACACCTTACCCCAAAATGGGGGGGTTGAGAGGATAATTCAAAAATCTTAAATACAAACCCTCATCAAATGATGCCTCATTTTAAAGGGCTTGATAAGTGAAGAAGAATGGCACAAATTAGAGGTCTCTATCTTAACCCTATTGAAATTTCTTAAATTAGCAACTCAGTTTTCAACTTTGATTGGCCGCCATTTTCGATAGGGTTAAGTTTTATCTTTTTTAGCATACTGCCTTCAATGTTACATACATTGTTGAATTTCTTATTTCTTTTCAAATCTCATTAGCGATCCTTATCGCTGAATAGTACAATATGTTAGAATGAAACTATAGCTGGTCGTTAAGTAATTGTTGTTATGTTTAAAATCTTTGTACAGTAATCCCTCGTTATTCGCGGGGATAGATTCCGACAAATTGCCACGAATAACAAAATCGCAAATATCGAAAACTAAATCTTTATAGGAAAAAGGGGATTATGTTCTTGACATAAGTTATAGAAAATTTAAAAACATTATGTACTAATACCTATAATTAATTCATTTACATAAGATATAGGCAGTCGTTGTTATACGCTGCCCAGCTTTACGCAATTTAGCTTTTACACGGTAAAAAAGTCCTTGAAAGGTTTAGTGTTTGAGCTGAGTTGTTTGGAGTGTAGACTACAGTTGATAATTTTATAAGTTATTGGAGCGTTGATTGTATTCTCACTCTCCCCTCAAGGTCAGTGCTCTCATGGTGGTACCTTTACCCATCCCTACTTGCTCGTTCAATATCTGGGTTTGTCTATTTTTAAAACTTAGTCATGTCAAGGCATCAAACTATCGTTCGCTGTCATTAGCGAAAATATTGGTTACGACTGTTACAAGTGATAAACGTAGTAAAAACTTAATTTCTTTCAAAATATTTTACTGTAATTTTAATTAATTTGACTTATTGTACACTAAATTGATGTCTCCAACTAAATTACAGTATGCCATTTGTACAAGTCCACTTGTATTCACGCAGGTGTGTTGTAGGGAAACCCCATCTTGTATGTTTTGTTGTATTTGTGAGTATTTCGCCGACGTGGTATTTATACAATGTAATTAAATTCGTAAAATAATAATTACAGCGCTACACTATAATAGTTTACGAATTTTGCATGTACTTTATTGCTATTTATATACAGTACTTTTTCTTTTTTTAGTGACCGCAATACCAAGTCCGCAAATGTCGAGGGATTACTGTATATCTTAAATTCTTCAGCAGAACTCATATATTTACCCATCACTCAAATAAGCATGAGTTCAAAATTGGTATGAAAATGGGTAAATTGATGATTGGTATCTATTAAATGGCGAGCGTAATTTGATTTGTTTCGTCTATGTTTTTCTTTGGTAGATGTTTCTTAAACAGTTTTAAGAACCGCCTTCCAGTTTGGCCTATATAAAATCTATCACAATCGTCAAAAGTGATTTAATATACTCCAGTTTTTTCTCAACCGGTCTAGGAAATTTGCGGGGAAGTATTTTCCATCGCTGTTGTTGGTGCGGAAAGCCACAGTTATGTTTACGGATTGTTGCTTAAAATTCTGAGGAGAATGTTGTCGTACTCTGTGGATACATATTTTGTTTTTTCCATCCACTTGCTATTTGTATGTTTTTTTTTTTACCAAATTGTCGACCATTGAACATTTGTATCCATTGGCATGAATGAAGCTATTGTACGCTGCCATTTTTTGGTTAATGGGGTGGTGTGAATTGTGGAGTCTGTGGTGGTAGGTTTCTTATACATTGTATATTTAAACTAGTCCTTATGTTTTAATACGGATATATCCAGAAAATTTAGCCTATTGTCTTTTTAAAGTTCAAGGGTAAATTGTATGTTACGGTTTATGCTCTATAGTTCTTTATTAGTTTATAATTCATTAGTTGCTCTATTTTTCTTAATGTTCCTTCAAAGACTATGAAGGTGTGATCCACATAACGGGTGTAGTGAGCTATTTTACCATTTAATTTATTGTTGAAATCAAGATCAGAAGAAGTAGGTCCTACTCTTTTCAAACACTGAAGTATTTTTAGACTTAATTACCGAAAGTCCCTCGCCTTTAAGGTTTACAATTAATTAAGGAAGCAGTTTGTTTTCATTGTTATACTGAATTTTACCCTTCAATAAATATAATGACAGTTGAAATATTAAGAAATGCAGGGAAAGAGCAAACAAGCCTGCTTCCCTTGGTGTAAAAGAACTTAAAGTAAATTTGATTCAAATAGAATTTGAATACCTTAAAATATAAGTTTGTATTCCTATTTGAGACATTTGACATCTAAATAAAAAACAATGCTAGGTTATGCAATCCACTAATTCTAAGAAACAACAAATAACTGTTTACAATAACTACAGTATTAAAACAAAGGCAACAACATTGCATCTGCATCTGTGCTTTTGCTTGATGTCATAACTTAAATACCCATATAATTAAAGAATAGTACTACACCAGTAACTAAGTTCAAATCGATACAAATGTATTTGAGAGTCCAACAAGAGCAAACTGGACCATCACGCTTAACCACTGCGGTACTCTTTTCACCAAGAAAATAAATACTATTTAACCAATTATTTAACTATAGTACATTATGCTTCCACTTCAGAACTAGATACAAAAATATAGGAGTACTTATTTAAATAACAGTTGATGTTACTTCATTGTTTAAGATGTTTGATAGATTTCTGTATAATAATTTTAATGAGTAAATATGTTTTCAGAACATAACCATGGAAGCAATATCAATAGAAAGATGAAACATAATACTAGTTAAATAAATCCATCTTGTAAGAATTTAGTATATGTTTTAAAACTGAATGCAAAAATTTATTATCTTGTTTATATTTTTAAACATTTCAAAAATTATTTTTAGTTTATTTAAATTGTAGTTTCTCTAGTTATAATTAATTCCTTTTAAATTACTAGTAATATACTTACAAAATGAGAAAGTCCTGATTTATTTGAGAGTAAAACTGGAGGTCTTTGAGCTCTTAATTTTGCTCTTCTATCGCGAGCTCTTTCAGCTCCAACTGTACGACGCAAAACTTTTTCGACTTCATTTTCATTTGCTCTTCTTTCCCGCTTCATCATAGCATCTCTTTTCCGTACTTCATCTAATTGTTCTGGTGTCATATTTGCCCTTCTTAATCTTACACGTTCTGCATCACGTTTTTTGCGATCTAAAATATAACACTCTCTATTTATTAACTACTTATCAATGCGCACAATGTGCAAATGTAACGATTACGTAATGTTAGGCTTTTCTTAATATTATGATAAATTAGGAGAAAACAGAATTCAATATAGGAAAGCCTACTAAGAACTTTTTAACAAATACAGCGGAACCTCAATAAATCGAATCCCACGGGGAACGGGGAAATTTCGAATTATCGAGTATTTAGAATAATAAAGGATCGATTTATCAAGGTTCATCCTCCCCAATTTTCGATTTATAGAGGTTCAATTCAGTGCAAGCAATAAAAATCAGGACAATTGATTGCCTTCTAAAATACGGTGTTTTGTACATTGTGCATTAATAATAATTTCAGTACTATATTGTAATGGTTAATAATGCAATTATAAAATTTAATATGTACTTTAAAATGGAAGAAGTAGTTAGTTTTAATTTCAAACTGCTTCTTTATTGAACCTACTCTACTGCTGGCCCAAGACTGAGATGGATCGCAACAGGAGTTGGACAGAATAAAGGATTGGTATTTCCTGTCGAAATACGATGCAATAAAATACAGTATCGATGTTTTGAATCATAACAAATTTCATACAACTTCGATTAATAGAGGGTTTCTTGCCCTTACTTCAACTTGTAGAGGAGAGGCATTGCACGATTTTGTTTATATAGAGGTTTTTGAGCTAAAACCTCAATTTATAGAGGTACTTTAACGACCGAAAATACTGTAAAACTTTGATTAATCAGGGTGTTTCTCGTGAACTATTCGATTTGTAGAGGTAAAATTAACATTGCAAAAGATAGGGAAGTTTAAGGGGAATAAAAAAAATTCGATTTATCAAGGATTTCGAATTATTGAGGTTCGATTTATTGAGGTTCCACTGTAATTTACAGGGAGATGATATCCTGAGAGTTAGCATATCAAGTAATTTATGATAAAACTAAATAAATACCGGTATGGTATGTCTTTTCAACTCTCTGCAGTAAAATTACGAAGATTTTGGCACCACCTGACCTGACCTGTGAGTGCATATATTGTGTCCACAGTCAGACCCAAATTTTCTTTTCTTCATTTGTACCAATTTCTGGCATAAATTTGCAAACTTCTACTCAAAGCATGTGTAATTTCTACATTACACTTTTCAATTTAGCAGAAAACTACTACATTATGGAAACAATCTTTAATTACAAGATCATTAAATGATAAAATAGGATTCTCATAATCTCATAATATAACTTTGAAGTTTTAAAGTTGTAATACAGTTCTTACCCTATGTTATATTTGATAAGAAAGCAAAATATATCTTAATGAATCTGAAACTTTATAATAAATTGTTTAAATCATGCTATATGCTTAATAGTTGTACAACAGCAGTTAGTTGTAACAAACACAAATATTATTCAAAATTGTATTCAGTAAGTATTTGTGACTTGTATAATACAGTCAATTTGTGCTCAAAAGAGCCCTCCGCGGGAAAGTTTTGGGGAAGTTTTGATTTCTTTCATTTTATATGTTTTTTGGGGTGCTGAATCCGAATCTGAAGTTTGCCTACACAATTTCCTATTCAAAATGAAAGAACATAACATTTCCTACACATTTTACTATTTAGGTTTTCTTCTCCAACGAACCGTTTGGGCTCAAGCGCTAGTTGAAAATTATTGTATTTCGGCTGTCTCCGCAAAAACCCACTTTTCTCGCCAAAACTCGAATTTATTATTAAAGACTATAAGTGTCTCCTACTTTTAAGTTGAATACAATATAGACTGGTTTCAAATGTTCTGCCATCTCCAGTAATAATATAAAATTAGTTAAAATTAAAAAAAAAAATATACTACGTTTTTAAAACAAACTAAAAAGTATAAAATAATTTCTCCAACCCCATACAGATTCCTAACCCTTAACAGATTGTTCTGAAAATTTGTAATTGTGAATTTTTAATAGCTATGAAAATACTTGTAAGGTTAAAAATGAAAAAGTGGGACGCTTGCAATAGATAATTGATACATGAATAGTTCTCCTAGCAATTTTATTTACTGCAAATGATATGAACTGTTCTGTGAGTTTTCTACACTCCTTACTATTATCTACTGCAGCATGCGCCCCATGTTTTTAATCTTACAAGTATTTTCATAGCTATTAAAAGTTCAGAATCACAAATTTTCAGGACAAACTGTATGGAGTTATAAATCTCTATGGCTAGGAGAAACAATTGAATACTTTTAATCCGTTTTAAAAACTTGGTAAACCAATAATTAGAAATAAATATTCTTAAATTTGGTTAGTTCAATAATATTTTCAGCTTTTTAGTCTTCAGTTCTGAGCTACATAAAGTTTCAAATCTCTAGCTCATTTAGAACATGAACAATCATGTCTGGCCACCCATACGCAAGGGCAGTACAATCTCATATGTTGGCTCACAGAACTTTGGCCAAAATATTGATCCAATAAATGGCTCTGTTGCCAAAAATGGTGGATCAATTGGAGGCGATCTTGTACAACATGGACAGAACAGTGATTCTTTCTAATGGTTTGAAGAAAATTGTGAAATATGTGCAAGAAGAATTCAAAACTAAGCTTCAACTGATGGCAGAACGTAGCACCACTGCCAAGCTCTGGTTTGTTTATTTTGAAATAGTGACTTTGATAAAGCACTTTATTGAAGCAGCAACTGGGATCTACACCTCCAAAATCTAGCTTGTACGGGGCTTTAGCACCGACTGAACATTCGGACTTGAAAAATGTAAAATATGTCATCGATATAAGGTTTTTGTTACTCCCGTGTCAAAAGGCACCACGGCCAGACATATGCAGAAATTTCTGTATCATACGTCAAGTCAAACTACAAATCAAATTCTGTTGTCCTTTTCGATGGCTACCCTGACGAAGATTGTGAATGCACCAAGGGCATATGAAGAGCACAAAGAAAACAATCCGCTGCAATATCATTTTTATAGAATTGATGGTGCAGTCTGTCTTGCAGGAGAGTTTCCTCCAAACTCCAAAAACCTGATCAGGTTAATATTTATGCTAATGGAAAATCTGATGATGTAAAAATTGATTCACATCACAGTAAGCTGTGAAGAATGCTGATATCCTAATTATCACAAAAGCTCGTATGTTGGCCCTGTCAAATGAAAATGTAGCAATGATGGGGAAAGATATAGGATTTTGATTTGCCTGTGTAGCCCTGATACAAATAAAGTCTTCTTTTGAAATTATTTTGATATTTTGTAAATCACCATTTTGCATTTGCATGAGATAAGCCCCCCCCCCCCCCCCCCGTTTGGGCAATTTTTCTACAAAACATACTTTCATTTCTCCCTGAGATATGATCACAAGTTGTTATTTTCGCACCATCTCTTTCATTTCCAGATGAACAGCCCTGAACTTGTGCCGGGACCCGCCACAAAAAACACAATTTGTGAAAAACACAATTTGACTGGGTTAGTAGGCCTACAATCTATGTAGGTATTAGGCCCAAGTATGTATTTATCTTTTTATTTAAAGACAGTGTTGTGAAAATTATATGGGTAAATAAATAATTAGCTGGACTAAGGATACTGAAAATGTAGCCTATAGCTATAAAATAAAATTACTTTCAAAAAAAGATTACAATCGACGAACAAAAGGTATTTATAAATAAATGGTTATCATTATAATATATTAACTCTTTGGCTCCCGACGTCCGATTTTTCGGACATTCGGAAAAAAAATCATTAACAAATCAAAAATGATTATTTTTGTTAATATTTTATATTAATCTACTATGAAGGAATAGTTTTTCCGTTTCACATATTATGATATAGTATACAAAATCGATGTAAATTTGATGATGAATGAAAGTAGTGTTCTTACATATGTCGTAGGTTGGTTTAAAAAAAAAAATATATATATATATACAGTAGTCTCTCTTTATAACGATTCTCCCTATAACGATAATTCCTCTATAACGATGGATTTGTAAAAGTTTGTTTGGTCTGCCATAAGGCCAATGTATTTATTCTCTCTAAATAACGATATCGCTCACTCTCTATAACGATATTTTTAGTTTAAGATTTGGCTACTTTCTTAGTAATAGCGGTAGGTAACCGACTCACTAGTTCAACGACCAACGTCTTTTGTTTCCCGATCCAGGCGTGTCACGAGAGCATTCCGTTGTTTTCTATTATGATTTGACGTCTGACCATGAGCGGCTGCCTATGCATTGTAACGACTGAAGTGGCGGGAGTTCAGTTCGCCATGTCTGGCTGTTCACATCGGATCTCGACTGTCAGTTGTCCTTAGCGCTTTTAGCGGTTGTATTTGTGTATACGTTTGTTTTTTGTGTGTGTGAAAACAACATGCTTTCAAAAAACCGTAAAGTGCTTACTGTTGAAGAAAAAGTGTCTTTGATTAGAGCAATAGAAAAAGATGAGAAGCAGACTGATATTGTTCGACACACTGGGCTTTCTCAATCCACTGTGGCTACGATTTGGAAGAACATGAAGAAGTGGCTTGACGCGGAGATTCAAGAAGGGAGCAAGAAAAAAATATGCGTAAACCACAGTACAAAGATGTAGATCGAGCTGTTCTACAGTGGTTTCAACAGCAACGTATGAACCATATCACACTTTCTGGACCACTGATCAAAGCAAAGGCAGAGTTTTATGCGACGGAGCTGGGCATTGTTGACTTCAAAGCTTCTGAAAGTTGGTTAAGCAAGTGGAAGCAGCGTCATAACATAAACTACGGGCAGATCAATGGAGAGGCTCGTGATATTGATAGAAACATTACAGATGGTTGGTTGGAAAAGGTGTGGCCTGATATTCAGCAGAAGACATTTTCAATGCTGACGAAACTGGCTTGTTTTACAAACTGACTCCAAACAAAACTTTCAAATTAAAGTCAGAAAAGTGCATTGGAGGGAAATTATCAAAAGAAAGAAACACTGTTTTAATGGCAGCTAACATGACTGGTACAGTGAAAAGAAAACTTTTAGTGATAGGCAAATTCAAAAATCCGCATTGTTTTAAAAACATTAAGCTTCTGCCTGTGACTTACAAAGCCAACAAGAGTACGTGGATAACCTCTCAAATTTTTGAAGAAGAAATAAGAAAATGGGATTCTTAGCTCAAGGAGAAAAAGATTTTGCTTCTGGTGGATAACTGCCCTGCACATCAAGAAATAGCCGATCTTCGAAACATAGAACTTTGTTTTTTACCAGCCAACACCACAAGTGTCCTCCAACCAATGGACCAAAGTGTCACAAAAAGCCTTAAAAATCACTACAGAAGAAGGCTTTTGATGGAATTGGAAGAAGCAGATGGACATTTTAAGCAGATGGTCGTTGTCGCGCGGCAATACATTATTTTATTCGCGTTATAATTAACTCGCGGATACTCAATCGCTATGAATTTCAAAAATTATATCCAAATTGTTTATGAAAGTTCAAATCTTACTGATTCTTATTGTTTTTGTACTTTTCCAAAATATTGTGTCTATGCGGAGCAGCGGCACCAAACGCAAAAAGACCCATAAAATGTGCCCTGTTTGAGTTATTGGGACATTTCTTTTTTTGAAATGCTCGTTTTTAATTCTTTCATTTGCAGCAAATTGCGATTTGATATAATCAAAACTGCAAAAGTTATTAATAAAAAACAGTTTAAAAAAACTTGTTTTTTAACAAAACGGTAAAAATAAAGTATTTTAAAAATTGTTAAAAATACAAAACCATATGACTATAAAAATATAAAGTCTTATAAGAGTTTAAGACATGAAACATCAAAATCGGTCAATATTTCGTCAGCAGCGAGGTTATTCAAAAAAGTTAGTTTTTTTGAGTTTTCAGCAACAATTTTGGGAATACATAAAAACAAATTTGTGGGCTTAAACTACATCAAAATACCCATCTTTAGTCAAAAACAGCATGGTCCTAGGCCAAACAGGGGCCACGTAATTTAATTGTTAATTAAAAAAGGGTTTTTTGTTAATAACTTTTTATTACGACAAGCTATTTAAATTTCCTTTATTTCAAACAACGCGGATGAAAATTCCTCACAAAAATGTATATCGCTATTTTTTTGCTACCTATTATACTTTTTGAATTATTTCCAAAAAACCGTAATTACATAAATATATAATTGTTAATAACAAAAAAAGTTCAAGGTTACATTCGGGGGAAACTTAGGGGCTTACTATTCAGCCCATTTGAAAGCGATTTATGCAAAAATTTCGGAGTTCGCACGTTTTTTCCACCAAAAATGCACTGCAAATGGCCTACAAGCAGCAAGAGAAGATGACGATGATGACTTGCCTTTAGCGGTTTGCGCTCGACAGCTAGAGCTTCCTACTGTTTATAAACCAGAAGAGCTGCAGGATTGTGAAACCGTTGATGAAGCAGTGGCTGCAACAACTGGAGTTTCAGATGAGGACATCCTCAATGGAGTCTGAGTGAATGAAGATGAAGACAGTGACCAAGAGGAATTTGATTCAGAGCCAGAACCAGTCCCAACTCCTCAACAGACCTTGGAGGCAACTAAAATCCTCCTCAAATTCTTCACCCACCACGAAGATGATCCAGTAGCTACAGAGGATGTTTCGCGTTTGCAAGATAAAGTAAGGCCAAATTGCTATGGAAGACGAAAAATGGCAAACTACATTAAAAGACTTTTTTCATTAAATATTTGGTATGTATTCAATGTACAGTAGTAGTATATATACTTTATGTCATACTGTAATTTCATTTTTCATTTGATTGTTGTAGTTTTTGTGTATCCATACAGCATATTGGTCATAATTTTATTGGTTTAGTTCAGCCTATCAATTTGACATTGAAATGATAATTACTGTACTGTTTGAAAATATATATACTGTATGTTATTATTCTACAGAGTCTTATTAATAAACCTGCATTACTGAGCTGTACATCATTTTTAAAATCAGTTTCGTTAATAGCCTCTCTTTATAATGATCTCTCTCTATAACGATGAAATCATCTCTTCAATATCGTTATAGAGAGAGCCTACTGTATATATATATATATATATACAGAAATACTACAGTAAAATTATGCAATACATCTCAAGCTTTTAGACCAGGTAACTAGTCATATCCCGTCAGCATGGAAGCGAGCCAACCACCCTTTGCTTTACTTTCGCCCTCACGAGATTCGAACCCGGAATCTTCTGATCAGGAAGACCCCACGTTACCTCTCGGCTACTAAGGTTTGTACAGAAAAAAACGCTCTTAGCTAATTTAATTAAGAATTGAGATATAATAATAAATTTAGGCTTGTTTTAAATCTAAATAAAAAGGCAATAATAAGCAATAAAAACCAAAAAATTCAAAACATAAAATTTTAGGTGCTCCGGAGCCCCAAGTCAAAGTCACAAAATGTGACAATTTCAGAAAGTAAAAAATTTAAAATTAAGTATTTGATTTTATATAAATATAGGCCTACAGCTTATTAGGTATAAAACATGTTCAGGAAACATATCTCATATATGTAGCTGAGCTGAATTTTATGAATTTCTATTTTTTTATGGACTTTTAGTGTACCGAAGCATCAATGGATACAAACCGGTCATGCTTGCTAAATCGGCAAAATATTACTTTGAGGTTAGCTTAAAAATTTAATAAATAATATCTATATAGTACCCAATAACATTCAGTTAACTTAATAATTCTGTATAAAAATTATACAATCAGGTTTTGATTTATTTGAATTATTTAATATTTTACTAACCAATCCAAAGAAATTCACTCCTTACCGAACATAACTTCCCTACGAAAATGGAACGTTAATAAATTAATGTTGTTTACAAAACATCTTGATTAATCTAAGGACACCCTAGACAAACAAATTGAGTGTCATTAGAGTATGCAAATCAAACATATATAGCCTACTGTCGATTTCGTATGTGTGACCGATTTGTGTTGGCCGTGACCGGATGATAGCGATCGGGGCCATTTTGATAATGATTTAAATTTGTGATTACAAAATGCTGGAAGACAAGTAAAATAGTCATTTTGATAGCTAAAACAAACAATGGATGGGGTAAGCACCTTTTAATGTAGAAATAAACAAACGAAAAATCATAACAAAGTAGGCCTACTCAATTGGCTATAATAATGTAATATTAAAAACAAAGCAAAGTAACTGCTTGAATTAATATATGTTACAGCACAATCTTTAATAACAAAATCTTTAACAATTCCAGATAAAACATAAACAAAGGATATAATTACTAAAAGTGGTAAATAAACAAAACGGTCACTTGATACCACGGTGGTCACGCTACCGATATTGTAGCCTACGTAACCACTTTGTAATTATCAAGTAAAACTCAGTGAATTACCATTAATAGGTAACATAGGTTTGTCTTATTGAGTTTAGGATAAAGATAACCAATGCACAACTAGGCATGTTGGTTACTGAAATATTTTAATATAAGTTATACTTATTTACGTGACCGTTTTGTCATGCAATTACTGTAGTGTTAAGTTAAGGTAGCAAAAACACCTATTTTTGGATTTTCATAGTATTCATATTATTGTAAGTAGGCCTACTTAATATACCGTGTGAACATAATATGATTAAACTCTAATTATTTATCTTCATTGTTGTTAAATTACATAACTTTATCTTTATTTTAACCCTTTTCAAATTAAGAATAACGAGTTAGTTTAAGTCGTACATTGAATCACTTTGTAACATCCTGTCGCTAGCAGCGTTATTTGTGTCTTCCCAACGGCTAAGGAACTGATGTAAAGTAGGCCTAAGGTAAACATTAAGTTCACTATTTAACTCAATCGGTCAAATCATTCTCTAGATATGGATTTTTCTTTTGAAATAAATGGCGGATATCTGGAAAACAGAGTTTTTGGTTAGGCCCCTATGTAATACAAAATTTTATAAAGTGAAAATTTTATAAAGTGAAAATTGTGTGTGTCCTATTTTGTTATATATGTATTTTGTTAAGTGATGTTAAGTAGTAGGAATAGTGCAGTCCAGCAATCTTGTTTACATTCGTATGCGCAGTCCGATGTCATTGAAAAGGTAGGTAGGCCTAGTACGTCTAATATTTCCTGAGTTAAATAAGATGTGAATTGAGTTTAAGTTAAGTTAGTGTTTTATTTTCTGTTTATATAATTAATTACATTAAATTTTGTTTTAATTTATTTAAGACGTTTAGAAATCTATTTGAACATAACAATTACGCATCAGAGCATTTTGTTGCATAGGCCTATACTAGCCTACGTTGGCACTTGTGAAGCAATAGGCCTATGGCGTAAGGTCGTAATGTAAACTTTGCCCACCTAACAGTTTGAATAGAATATATAAATACAATCCCTTACCCAAAAATGAGCCATTACCTGCAATGTAAGGTTCACTATCTTCAGAAGTTTCTTTACCAATAAACACTGCACTTTCCTTAGACTTCCTTGGAAGTTTGTTTCTAAGAATGAAGTCTGTAGTATCTGCTTTACATATTCTGCCCATTAATAATGTAGGCTAATAATATATAACAAGTTTATTAATATTTTAAATGGGTAGCTCAGTAAGCATACATAAATATTGTAGGTTATTCATCATGTACACTAGCCTCGGTTATGCTGCCATAACAATAAAATGTATCAGTAGGTCAAGCTAAAAGACTATATAAATATTTCAAATGTATTTCATATTATAATAAACTATCAAAGAGTCCATAACTGTAAGTAACATCTACAATAACAAATACAATTGTAATAAAAACTAGCGTCTTCTCATAGCTTTTTGCTGTGCTCACAGCTCACAAGTCACAATCACAAACAAGAAAAACAAGTTTGGAAGTACTGTATTGTATATATTTACATTTTACATTAATGTTCATATATTCTTGACTTCTTGTTCTTTCTTTCTACTAATTTGTTCTACAAAGGTCTAGAGCAAGTATCTCAGTCTCACAAACCACTGGATTGTCTATACGCCATACAGTTTTAAATCCAATGTTTTTGTTTATTTCTTCAAGACTTTTTATTTTTCAGCTAAACTAATTTATTTTAATCTAAATGTTTTAAAATAATTAAAGACGTAGCACATTCAGATTATTTTATGTTATATGAATTCAAATATTATTTTTGATCTCAACAAACTCAGTAAAGTACTATATATTAACTTAGCCATTTTTCATTTGGACCAGGCTTTTTGTCACTTTCACAGTTTAATAATAATAACCATAAACTAAAATAATAAACCTAATCCAAGATTTACTATCTGATGTGCAAACATTATGACGTAGATTGTATTATAATAAATGTAAGATAAATCCGGAGTGTTAGGATTTTAAAACAAATAATTTTCTTTTAATTATTTAATAAAACCATTTTTACTAAAAACAATCTATTATAGGTTTAAACTATTTATAATAAATATGTAAACTACTACCGGTACCTCATAATATTAATTTATTTTTGTACAGAAGGAAATTCTAACTACGACTAACTAACAAGGACTCAATACTTCACTTCTACAAATCTTACTTATGCTTACTTTATTAACAGCATTAATAATTACTACATACTATACAATATTCTTAACTTAACTTATATGGGTTAGGTATGTCATAAGCTAGATTATTTGATATTGGTAGTGCCAAATTATGCAACATTATTTAAATCTACAATCTTGCCTTTGATGATTGTTCAAGTTCGAATCAGATCTCTCCAACCTAAATGGAACGTAGGCTACCACCCGAAATAGATGCGGTGAGTGTGAAATTTCAAATGAATTTGATGAAGTGTGGACCAGCGACCAAGGAATACTATAGACTGGCAAATTCGCGCAAGGCTTGAAGCCGATTCACCTAAGAGTGGTGGGGATGAAAACGTCCAGAAAACGTCTGACTCCGCTACTTCCGAGCGACAGCGTTATTGTAAGTACAGTTAGCAACGTTGTGATTTAAGATGCAGATTGTGGTTTTTTTAAGTGAACTAATTAAGGAAAAAAGGTTTTTATAGGTTTGCATACTAGTTTTTATAGTATTTGAGTAAATAATTAGTATGATTAGTAATTATTAGTTTGATTGGAATTATATTTTTAGTTCTCTTTGATTTGTTCTAAATTTTGTCTATGTAGCGAATATTTTTGTGAGTAAAGTTATCAACATTGCGATTTATGATGGATATTGTGGTTTTATTTTTTATTCTAGGGCAAGGATTGCTTTATAGTTATAATTTTGAATAAAATGTTGTTTTCTTTCAAAACCGTATAACTCATTCAGTTTCCTTATTGTTATTGTTCTTACTATACAATTTTAATATATTAACAATTTTTATCAAATTATAATTTCTCGGACCATGAATGTATCGTACAATATTATAGTGATAGAACAAGCAATAGCACTACAAATTAATGACAAGACTTGTAGATATAATAGATTATCGATGGTGTTGTCAGCGCGCAGGTTCACAAAACAATCAAACCAACTCGTCACTGTACCATAGCCTACAGGCTAAACTAATAGCCCAGTTGGTATAGGTTAAAACTACCAGTAATTTGAAATACGGCTGATTTTTTTTTTATAAGTACCTTAAAGTATGTACATTAACATAAAAAAAAGTTTACCAGTCTATCGATTTCCCAAAGTCGAAAAACAAAATCGATTATAATTTTTTTCGATTATCCTTAATATTTCGAGCTATGATGAAGATAGAGAAAAATAAAAATACCACCGTGTAGGGGAGGTATTTTTCAACAAAAAAGGTCATATGTCTTTATTTCGTCCGAGCAATGGTTTGTCTGGAAAAAATTTGATAATGCAGGTATGTATTTTGCAGCAGGGGAAATCACTAAAAGGGGACATCTTATTCATATATGAAGCGTTGGGTCATTCTAAATTGGCCGAATTTTAATATATCGAATTGAAACTTGACATAGGAGTTAAAATATATATTTTAAACATTTATGCTGAGTCTCAGCTTGTTATCTTGAAAATGACCCGATCTAGAGCCACTTAACTCATCATCAATGGGTTTCTCGATTTTAGGAGTACCGGACCCACGAACTAATTTTAATCGGCTCCAGTTTAGAGAATTTTTAAAATATCAACCTGAAAGTTTTTTTACAAGTTTAGTTAAATATATATAATCAAAAGAGTTCAAGGAGTATAAACCTTTTTCATTATTTACTTTTAAAAGCACAAGTAAATTATAAAAGTATAATTTTAGACAATTTTAGATTTTTCATCAAAACGCTTGAGTTGATCAGCTGCAAATTAGTCATTTTTGAAAAAATATAGTTTTTAAAATAAGTATAGCAAAAAACAATTGTATTTGTAACTTCTGTACCAATTTTTAAATCGATATGTTCAAAAATGTGGAAAATGGAGTCGTTGAATCCAGGGCCGGTGCAAGGAGTTTTTCCTGAACATGCGAGATTAATTTTTGGCGCTCCCCCTCTATACACAACAACCCTCCTCCGCCCCTATATATGTATATATATTTATATACCTCCTTATTGCAATAAAAAATGGGTACATTATTAAATGTATACCAATTGAAATTATTTAATTATATAAAATCAAATTAAAATATAACATCGAGCAACAATTTAAAAAAGAAAAGTAAATATAAAATATTTTCTGTACATATACAGTGTATTTTATATATATATATATATAGCTTCGGTATTTGTGACATTAAATAAATGTATGATAAAATGGAAAGTTAAGTGTGGGGAAGTGGAATACTGAAAACACCAAATTAATCATATTACAATATTTATTTTACATAATTTTAACTTTTTAACATCAAAAGGTAACATTGTAAGATTAACATTACAATATCACAAGTCAATTTGGTAACATCATGACAACGTGGTAAAGATAAAGGGTTAGGTATAATTATTGTCAATAAGATAAGGTAACATCGGTAATTCGGTGACATTGTAAGATTGAGGTAAATGTTAAGTTTTGACATTAATATCACACACACACACACATACAGTACAAGAAAAATGGCATAACTAAATTAAATGAGAAAAAATCGGACTTTTCTTGCCTTGATCTTGGCGAAGTCTCTCAAAATTGTATCTGTGTCTAATGAGTTGAGAACGTCGTTCTCAATCGCTAGTGTTGCCAACCCACTAAGTCGTTCTTGAAAAGTGATTGAACTCAGGTAGTTTTTTATTATTTTGAGTTTTGAAAAACGCCTTTCTCCACTTTCTACTGAGACTGGGAGCGTAAGAAGAATTTTTAAGGCAGTAAATACATTCGGGAAAATATCAATCATTCCGTTTTGAGTCAGATAACTTAGTGTTGCTTCATGCGAATTATCTTTAGATAGCAAAGGTGATAACATAACGATCTATTTCAGGAGGTCCTCTCCATTTATGTCGCTCTTATTATTTTCTGTCAATACTGCTTCTAGATTCTTGTACTTTTCTTTAAGTTCTTCTTTTTTCAGTTCCCCTACCAGTTTCAAGTCATAAAGAAACTTTAAATGGTTGCCATGGTCCCGTAATAGTTCAAATCTTTCATTTAAAGAGTTTATTGCCTTGTTCAAAGCAACAAAAAAGAAATATACTTTAAAGAACTCTTTCCCGGACTTAACAGGTTCGTCTTCTCTCTCATACGAAAAGTACCGTTTCACCTTTCTTGGCCTCACTTGGACTTCAATGGGGAATTCCGGTGCAACATTTAGTTTTTCAGCCAGCTCCCTTGCGTCGGTCATTACACTATTGAGTCCATTTTCGGACCTCATACCATTCAGAAACTTTTTGGCATTTTCAATGAGTTTGAGAGCACTTGGGAGATTGACTTATTTTTTCTGAAGTGTTTTACTATCCAAGTTCACTCTATACAAAATCTCATACCAGGTAATTAAGGAGCAGAGAAATCGTAAATCCGTTAACTTCTATAAATAGATAACAGGCTATAAATAGATGTTATACTGTTGTTATTGACACATAATTATTACATTATTAATGTTAGTAAAGTTAGTATAAAATGTACGGTGGTCTCTTCTGTAGGGGGGCAAATTTTTCACTGAAGCCAAAGGGCGCCGATTTTGAAAGGATGGCACCCTAAACTGGTGTATGTGGTCTTTTGTGCCCGTAAAGAGGCGCCAAAAAGAAATATGACATTTCTTTTAATTCCCGAAAAGGGCGGTCGCGTTTTTAGGGGGGGGGGGCGAATTTTTCACTAAAACTAAAGGGCGCCGACTCTGAAAGATGGTGACCTATAGCAGTGTAGGTTGTCTGTCCCTAAAAAAGCGCTAAACAGAAATAGGGAGTTTCTTTTTTAAAACCCGAAAAGGGCGGCCACGTCTTTAGGCAAACATTTTTCGGTGCAAAAAAATTTCGGAAAATTTTGAAGGCGAATTGGTCTTGAACATTTTGCCGGCGCTTCGGCGCCCCCTTCCTGGCGGCGCCCCATGCGTCCGCATGTTCCGCATGGTCCTTGCGCCGGCCCTGGTTGAATCCAAATGTGTTATAGTTAAAACGAGATAGGTAAAACAGAAGACTATTTTCAAGCGCCTCGTTTTTAAAAATAACAAGAAAAAAATCGTTCATACTTACTAAGAATATTTATACTGGTGTACTCAACTTGTAAAACAAATTTGGTGTTGATATTCCAAAAATTGACGAAATTGGAATAGATTGAAATTAGTTCGTGGGTCCGGTACTCCTAAAATCGATAATCGAAATCGACTCCCAGATCGGGTCATTTTCAAGATAACAAGCTGAGACTCAGCATAAATGTTTAAAATATATATATTAACTCCTACGTCAAGTTTCAATTCGATATATTAAAATTTGGCCAATTTAGAATGAGCCAACGCTTCATATATGAATAGATGTCCCCTTTTAGTGATTTCCCCTGCTGCAAAATACATACCTGCATTATCGAATTTTTTCCAGACAAACCATTGCTCGGACGAAATAAATACATATGACCTTTTTTATTGAAAAATACCTCCCCTACACGGTGGTATTTTTTATTTTTATCTATCTTCATCATATCTCGAAATATTAAGGATAATCGAAAAAAAAATGATAATCGATTTTTTTCGACTTTGGGAAATCGATAGACTGGTAAACTTTTTTTTATGTTAATGTACATACTTTAAGGTACTTATATAAAAAAAATCAGCCATATTGCTAATTACTGGTACTTTTAACCTATACCGACTGGGCTAATGGTGGCCCAGTTAAAATGGACACTCTATATAAGTTACGTGTTCGCACTCTTACAGCCGAATTTTAAGCCGATTTGGTACACATGTTGGTTGTCTAAACCATTTGGACGAGTTCGCTAGCCAAACAATCCAACAACAGGAAGAACGTTTTTAGACCAGAAGTAATAATTTTTTGAGATATTTCGAACTAGAACTAAACATTTTTGGTGGTTTATCTAAAAAAAAAAATTGGGTCTGCGTCGGACCAGACGGTAGAAGTTATACTTCTTTAGCCATTCGTATATTCGTATACTTTCCTATAATTTTTGAAAAAAAATTTCCCAGCCGAGGATCGAACCAGGGATTCTAGCGTGGAAGTTGAGTGCGTTAACCACTCACTCACCGAGACTCTTGAGGTATCTCTTTTAGAGAAAAGGTATAAAGAGGCACATTCCGGATTTTAATCCTAACGTGTGACGCGGTTTCTCGACCGACATCCCGTCCCGATTACAACGGGCGCAAAGAAGTACAACTTCAATAAATGTATGATTTTATTCTGCACATTCTGTTTCTTTACACGACCTTATAGCTCTCTTGGTTCCCCCAAAATCGATCAAAACATAAAATATCATAAAAGTTCCTGGTTCAAATCCACGTGAGGCACCTTCTTAACCGAGGCCGAGTTTGTTCGCTGCGAGCGAAACGAAGCAGTCCATACCGAGCCGCAAGGTTTAGGTGCAGACAAATTCTACTATTATATTTTGTACATACAGCGCCTTAGTGAGTAGATAAATTTCCCACATAGTTGGTTGAAACCTTAAACATTTAAACTTAATTTTGGAAATTTGCTCATCTCAAGTCTGCGGTTCAGCTGCATGGTCAAATTATTTAAACTTGCATTTGAATCTTACAGTATGAATATCGCTGTTAATTCATTTTTATAAAAGATTGTCAACACAAAGAAATTATAGTTTTATTGTGGTATATAATTTTACTTTAACAAAACATCTTTTTTTTATAAATTATACATACATATAAATAATTATATAAACTATAGTAAAATTCAACTCAGAGTGAGGCGGAAGTTCAAACCTACGGAGGGTCAGCACGGTCGACTGGTTTCCGCTCCACACCTACCTGAATTTTACTTTTTT
>JAGFPH010000122.1:182923-229423 GCA_018207615.1 Philaenus spumarius | reverse complement strand
TTGGGTCGAGTGTAATAGCTCTTATTTTCTTCGAAAATTCGGCTAAAAAGTAGGAACTTAAATTCATTGGTAATATTAGATATAAAGGAATTATTTTGTTAAGGGTCGGCTCTAGTAAAACAGAAAGCAACCTGCGACTCCAGCGTAGCGGGGGTAGGTTACGCGACATTGCTCATCCTAAATCCATTTAAAACCCGAAATTGTTCAAATAGCGTTTTCAAAAAAATACCAAACTCTTGGGGACAAAATTCTTCATCCGAATGGCTTGATAATTTTTCGCTATAATTAATAGTTACATCGTAAAAAAATATTTAAAGTCACCCTATAGCGGCGGTAGGTTACACGGACATTGCTCAGCCTAAATCCGTTTAAAACCCGCAATTGTTCAAATAGCGTTTTCAAAAAAATACCAAACTCTTGGGGTACGAAATTCTTCATGCAAATGGCTTGGTACTTTTTCGCTATAACTAATAGTGACAACATAAAAAATTATTAAAAATTAATTTTTTAAATTGTTAATAAATATTAAACAAAACGTTTTTCTTAATTTTGGAAAAGCCATTTGCATGCGTATTGGCCATAGCTTTAAAATGACATATCGTTCATAATTATCCGATCAAAAATAAAGGAAAAATATGGATTTTAATTTAACATTGGTCTTATGGAGTGTCAACCAACATGGCCGACAGCTAGAGCCGACCCTTAAGACTCTAGCCTCGTACTAAATGATCAGGTAGAATTTTTGTTAAACTCACCGCTATTGAAACCTGTCTGCCCTATGATTATTATAGGTCTCCCACGTCCTTCCACAATCTTTCTTTTTACCTTTATTTGCCAGCCAAGTAACTGTTCTCTTATAATATATTTCTGCTCTCTATATTTTCCTTAGTCTGTGAAGCTTCCTTGTAAATGCCACCTTTGGCAAAATCATGTTCAGCAAGACTAAATAAATAATTATTGTAGAACTTACTAAATATTTGGTGTCTCATTTTTCCCTAAAATAGAGTTCTAACAAGAACCTTCGGTCAATAGTACAAATCAATAGTTCATGTAACAAAACTTATCTGAATAAATTTTACTTTTACAGCTCAGTTGATTAAAAATGTGAAATTTGGATGTAACTTAGTAAGTAATTAATTGTTTACCCTGGTAACTAAATTAAGGAGGAGACCCAGTCTGCTAAATTAAATACCCTTGCCCAGTCTGCTACAGTTGGAACCTCTAAGTTATATAGGATTGAAATTAGTTACTGGTGTTTAGTTTATTTATGCTGCTCCCCATATTCAATAACAGTTGACTTCATAATTATATACAATTTGAATCTCCCTCTGTCTGTCTGTTGGTTTATAACATGAGAGATAATGACCCAAATTCTATGCAATTATTCCGATATTTTGGCACTAAATCTGGGGAAACTTGAGGATGAATTTAAACATTATATAATGTCTATGTGTGTCATACAAAAATCACGCATTTTATGCTGTTTGAAATACTGTATATTTAGATCCATGATAATTTTGAAATTAGTTTAATAGCTTTCAAGTTATAACTAAGTATTTGTATGCTGCTATAAAGTAAAAATCAAGATTTTTATATATTTTATGATTTCTTAAAATTTCTAATGCTATTTTAACGTTATTGCTATTTCCATGAGAAATTTGTTTTAAAATCGGCACAGTAGTTCTCGAGTTAATCATTTCTATGTTGCTATGTAAAAAATGTAGGTTCAAAATCTAGAAATTCATATGTTACATAATTGTACAAATATTTAAAATGTTGTGCAATGTATATACTAAAACGAGTAAAAAGTTTTTGAAATTGGTGCGTTAGTTACAAACATGATTGCTTTTAATAAAAGGAACTCGCACATTAAGTCTTAAAATTACAAGCATACATTAAAATTACACATTTTATTAATTTTTTTTAAACAAAATATCTTTTGTCAAACACAAAGTCGACAAATGGTTTGAATATAATGACCATTATTAGATAAAGAAATGTTTGAATTAAAAGTTAGTTTGAAAGTTTTTCAGTGAAAACATAATTATTATTTTGGTGAAAAATACAAATTTACTAACCTGGCTAGACATGATTAAAACATTATTGTATAATTTAGGAAATAAAAACAGAAAGTAGTGTGATTGATACTTACTCTTTTACTTCTATCGAAGATGCAGAGTTGCTTGAATTTTTAACTTGCAAAAGAGAATAGTTTTTATTTATTTCTGTGACAGATGTCTGATAGGTAATTTCTGAACAAGATGGAAGGCAGTTACATGTACTATAGAAGTCGTGATGTGTTTCCACGAAATCAACTGAAATAATCAACATACAAATATTTAGAACGCTAACAATATCACACACACTTATTAAATTAAAATTGTTGCTTTTAACTTACTTAATTTTACTCCGATCCTAACCTTATTTAAACAGATGGAGAGATACCCGTATATAGTTTATTAAAAATGACACATCTTACGAACATATAAGCTACATGAATACTGTTATTGTAACATTATAATAATAACTAACTGTGCCCTCTTCTAGTCTTTATTATTTTACACATTTACACATTATTTATGTTAGATTTTTATCTTTACTATTTATGTTTACATTCGATACGGTGTTCACAGTTATTAGAAACCAACCTAATTACCAACCAATTACATTATAAAATAAGATTTTAATCAAATTATTTCATTTAAGATTTATTGTAATATTTAATAAAGACCCATTACACTACATCAAATATTCTGTCATTGTTAAAATAGATTAAACATTAAGTATGCCATTAGCTCTATATTTATTTGTAAACTTATTTTGGTAACCATATAGAAAATAATTGGTTAATAATATCAATAAGTTGTGTTTTACTTTGACATGAAATTTATTAACAAAAATCTACATATATTATACTGGTAACAAACAAATAAGTTCTCTCTAAAAGTACAAAACTGTCCCAGAGCATCTGTTAGCTCTGCATATTATGTTATACAAACCATCAATTTCTATTAATGAAAAAAAATGAAAAAATGAAATGAAAATCTCATGTCTTCACTATTACCAAATATATTCTGGCTACGAAATTGAAGCATCATCAAGGTATACAGTAATATTTATTGTTTTGTATAATTTAAGGCTGCTCACCAAAACTTTTTTCCACACAACCTATTCTTTTGGGTCCACAGACTGGTGTTTTTTCCAAACCTGTTAAGACAATTGAAATATTTCAAAAAAATATATTCCAACTATAAATTTTATTATTATGCATTATTTTAAACTTATAAAGTCTAAATTAGGTTAACCTCAAAATTAGAGTTCAACAAATAAGCAACCTCTTTAAATTTTTTAGAACTTTTGACATTTTTGATTAACTCAAACAAATTATCATTGAACGCTTATACATTATAATAATAATTATTAATTAAACTTATAGTGTCAAAATTTAATATTATACTCGTATAAATCTAGTTATGGAAGTAATTTAAGGGGGCGCTACCCTGTCCGCCATACTGATTCTGATTCCCATAAGAGCAATGCTACAGAATAAGTCATTTTTTCCGTTAATTCGTGGAATAAATTTAAAAATTTGGTTTCATTTTGAAGTACTGTCATATGCGGATGTTGATTGCCGAGTACATTTTCAAAACCCGTGTTATTGTTTTCATAAACGTATGATATAAATAGTAAAAAATAGTAAACTTTATTAATTTTTTACTCAGTTGCAAAAAGAGATATTGCAAAAAAAATTAGCAATCAACACCCACAATATATTTTACTTTAAGAAAAAAAATACAGCTTTCGTTTTTTGACAAAAAAAACACAAAAATATGCTTAATAGTGAAGGAGGTATGTTTTGGTTATTTAAAATTGAAATTGGTACCCAACTTCGCCGTTTTGAATGTAGAGAGCCGAGCCTTAACACTACGGTACTCTTATTATTAAAAAATAAACGATCATAAAATGTAAGAAATAATAAGGTAGAATTAAAACAATTGTATTTTTATTAATCACCTAAATAACAATTAGAGAAATTTAAGATAGTGATTTAAACGTCTAACAGTGAAATGGAACAAATAGTATGATAAACTTGGATATAGAAATAACATCAGCAGCGGTCATTTTATGGAATATTTGTAGGCATGTAAATCGGATTCTCTAATTAAGAAATGACAATTAAAAAAGGAACTATTATTGCTAACAGACTGATGCGATTGGCGGTAAGCTTTAAAGTAAAAATTATATACCCTACATATGTTTTATCAATTTTAAGTGATGCATTTGTAATTAGCTATAATCACTAACTAGTTGGTGTTGACATAATACATAGGAATAAAAAAGACTTAAAAATACATCTGGTAAAATAAAAATATTTAAACATTAAATGACATAGACATATTTGCCGCCATGTTGGAAAATTTAGGTAGGTTTCAAAGTTTGTATAGTGTATTATTAAAACATAACAGAAAAAGAAAATTATTGTATTAAAATTGTTTTTTTCTGTAGATTTATTTTTAAAAACCCTCTTTATTTGATCACCACCTAGAACAAATTTGTTTTTCACTGCAATCAACCCTGGCATCTCTTAATTTCCAGCAAGCTCAACAGCTCATATGTTCTCTTTTTAATTTTAGAATTTTATTGCTTCAACTACAGGAATTTAGCATCTGAGTTTAAACTGAATTTAGCACAAAAGTAAAATTAAAACTAGTAGCATCAATTTTGTAATTTAATGTACGGTATCTCCTTAACCAACTAAATGATAACATTATTAAAAAAAAGTTTAGCACGGTTTAATTAAAGTAAACTTAGAACAGAAAGTCCTAAAAATTTTATTAAAATCAGTTTAATGAGGTTATTAAAATCAACTGGTCGCTGATATTTAAATGTGAAAACAAATTTAAGTAATATCTTTCTTACTTTTAATAATTAAATTATTCACATTACTATCCAGTCTCAATTTTATGAAATTCAGTACAAAAGTACTTTTGGTATTTCAACAACAGTGTTATGACATCAGCTTTTATGTTTTTACCATCCCAAATATAATAAGCAATATACAATACTGATAGTTATTTATTTAATGTTTTATATACTAACGAGGCATGTTTATTTTAGCACAGCCGCACAGACGGATGGACAAATTGGCTTCACACTCAATATCACAATTCTTTTCTGTGTAGAACTGGAAGAACTGAAGAGGTCGCTCCCATTCAAAGAAACATCCTCTGTTTTCTGGGTTCCATTTCCTGAGATCTTTCTGTGTCGTCTGTAACTGGGGTATAACTTGGATAATAGTATATTTATCTACTTTGGCGTAAAGATTTGAGTCCGAGAACGAAGGCATTTCCGCTGGGTTATGCACGTAGATCTGCACAGAGAACACAATCTGCAGATAGTAAAATGTGTATAGTGTGGATTCCTTATGGTATTTGAAATAGGTGATAGTACATATCTAGTTAATACTACAGAGAAGAAAAATTTTTTTTCTTCTCTGTGTTAATACCCATTCAATAAAGGATTTGTGTTGGGAGTAATTAGGAAAATGAAATGTTGCCAGTAACAAGCAGATGCTTAAAAGTGTGAGTTTATCTGAATTGTTTAAATGTTTCGTAATGTAGTAGTTATCAGTTTCAATGTATTTTTTTTCTTCTTTAATTATCATGATTTTAGTTTGTATATTATGTACTTGTATAGAGAATTGTAAAATTAGGAAACTAAATAAAGGCATTATTATTATTATGTTTTTATAGTTTTACTAAATCTATTCTGGAATATAAGTTTTGAAAATTTTAATTTAGGCAACTAACCATAATTTATGAGTAGTAGTTATAGTAAAAACAAATTTACATATAACACAAAACTGTGTTGTTAACACCACAACTCAGCACTAGACTTGGTGAAGTAACCATCCTGGCGCGCCATATTTCCACTCTTGTTGAAACTGATTACGTATGTAGGTAAATAAACTGTTTGGTTATTATCGCCTGTGCTCTTAAACTTAACACAAAAAACAAAACAAAACATAGTGGCAATTAAAACCAGTTAATAAGACATACAATCTAGACAAACTTAACAAAGAACAACCATTTATTACAACTAGGAATAAAAATAATTAACCAATGAAATAACTATTTCAAATCTTAAAATTAACAAGAAAAAAGATAGAACTTGCGATGAACCGCTGTCGGCCTCCACCGCCTTAAGCCTATCCGCGACTATCTGCTCAGCTCACCTTTCCAATCGTCGCCGCAAGAAATTTGCCCACCACCTTATGGACAGTTTTTCTTACAATTTAAAAAGACTCTACTTTAATTTTTGTATATGGAGAACCTCGACTCTTGTCAGGGTCGTACCATTTGGAGAACTGTTTACCCTTTTTATACTAAAGTAATATGTTTTACCTATATTCATATATATACACATAGACTACGATTATCAGCGGGTTCAGGACTACTATTTTATAAATAATAAGAATTTATATATTTTGAACAGAGCCAACTGGCTTCTGGATTTTTAATTAAGATTCAAGCAAAATTATTTACACTATTCTGAATAATTACTCAATGAAACATTTATATAAACAAAATTTTATAATTACAAAAATAAAAATATTCCTTATTTTATACTTCAGAGTTAATACCAACTTTAACAATATTATATACAGTTTATGACGAAGACTGCTGTGAGAGATAGATAAAAGGAATTTAATGTTTATAACCTTATTTACGTTTTTGATAAAATTAAAATGAGCAAAATTTCTAAATGGGCCAACGATGAAATGTATGCTTGAAAAGATTGTACTGACTGTACCTTATGCGAGTTTATTAAGCGTTCCCCTTGGAGTTCCTGTAGGTCTTGGAGTTACTGCTAACCCTTACGCCGATGACATTTGAGATATATCCCTGAGTGGAATTCTGCGCACTTCAGAGATGTCCTAGGCTCGTCGGCAGTCGCTCGGTCCCTGCCCTGACAGTCTTGCTGATCGTCTGGTTTCCTCCAGGGTTCGGATAAATAACCCTTGCTTGGGTGAGTCTGGCTGTAGTCCTGAAGGCTGTAACCGTCTCTAGTGTTCCAGGTTACGTTAAACTATTCATTGATTCTTCACAGAACGTGAATACTGTCTATTGCATACAAATATTCAGCGTTCTGACTCATTAAGCTAAAGCATGAAGACCAAATTGATAAAACGAGTAGCGTGGTGACTTTCTCGGAGTTCCTTATGAGACTTTAAAATATTTAATTTTAATAAACGAGTAGCGTGGTGACTTTCTCGTATCGCGCTTTTCCGCGATTTCGGTTTTCCGGCACTTTTTATTAATGTTATTTGTCTTTATGGACCCGACGATAGTGTTACTGTTTTTCTCATGTTTTTATCACTTTTGGTTCCTGAGTTCTAACACTTTTGGTTTTCCGAAAATTCTCATTTTGGGTACATTAACTATATTGAATTTATTTTACTATCTATATCTATCTCTCTGGAGCCCTTACATTACCGGTTATCATATTATGACAATTGTCGTTAATGTAAATTGAGTTTAGGGCTTTTTAGGCCTATACTTTATATTTTTACTAAATTACGTTAATGCCCGTGAACTATTAACCTTACATAATTTATTTTTAATTAGCTGTTATCATATTTCATTGCTATTAACCTTAATTAATTTTAATTTAACTTTTATTAATTAATTTACTTTTAATTTGACATTTATTCTGCAAAATTCAATATTTATTTAAAATCTGTTTCTGTTAACTTTTAATGACGTTAATTATCTATACTTTACACTTTTGACTTTTTTCAAAATTTCAAAATTACCAATTTTGGTTTTTTGTGTTACTTTTGTTTTACGCATAATTTTAACACCTTTCATTTTATCCAAAAAACTTTACTTATATAAATTGATCCACTTAACTTCTTTTATACAATGATATGAAAATATCAACTATTATTTAATATTTAATTTTTCTATTGTTCTAATGAACCTGCCCGGACCATTCTACATTTGGCCTTGAACGAGTCGTCTTGGACCTTGCCTCCTAGGCTTGTCTATAACACTGAATAAGCCTGTCTTAAAGACTTAGTCGATTTTACAATTTATTATAGAAAATTATTTTTAATAATTTTTGAATTGAGCGAGCTGAGCGAAGCCAGCCCGTCTCAAACTGTAACTTAAAATTAATTGATAATGAGTAACTATAAACTTTTGGTACAAAATAAAA
Source organism: Philaenus spumarius (assembly GCA_018207615.1). NCBI lineage: Eukaryota > Metazoa > Arthropoda > Insecta > Hemiptera > Aphrophoridae > Philaenus > Philaenus spumarius. The sequence continues at coordinate 221,203 of JAGFPH010000122.1, read as the reverse complement.
CACCAATAAAGAAAACTCTAACAGTAACAGTAAAACATAAGGACAACAAAATAACAAAAACATCACAATACAACAAAAAATAAAACAGTACCAACCACCAAGGTATTTTGCCTTTAAAAAGCAACTAAACATTTCACTCAGAACTAAAGGAGAAAATGTAAGAAATATTTTAAAGTGTGAGAGTAAATATATATAAGTTATGTTTAGGTGTTGTAATATGTAGATTATGTTTGACTTAGGACTATGAGGGATATCAAACAACTCTTAATAGGTGCAGGCAGTCTGCATTCTCGTTGGCTGTTTGCCTGTAAATATTATTTGTATAAAATATATCCTTATACATTTGAGCTCAGGGTAATGTACACTACAACTTCTAGACAAAATAAAGCAATTAACCATTAATTAATTTACACAAAAGATACTGTATAAGGCTAAAATAAAAATAAAATCAATGTAAACAAATTATTTATTTGTATATTTCTGTAAAATAAGGTGAATTATTGGAGTTAGTCCAAAAGTGTAAATGACTATTAATGAGAGAAAGAGAGATAGAGGGAGGGGGGGAGAGAAAACCAATATTGATTGATTATAGTGAGTGGAGAAAGATAAAGTATGCTTTCTTTAACCATTACATTAATTGTTATATAACTCACCATAAAACCTCGCCCACCAAGGGAACAAGATTCATCAAAATCATCAGTGTTAAAATTTAACACAACTGTAAATTCATGTCCAAAACTCGGTCCCGCTGTACGCCATGGCATGTTCTTATATAATCCAGATCCTTTGAATCCATTTTCTGGAGACCAAACAATTCCTTCTTCTTTGGAGGGAGGATCCATTAAAACGTTTTTAAATCCAGCTCTAGAGAAAGTTAACAGCTGCATTAGTATGACTTACAAAACTGGTTAATTTTCTACACCATTGCAAGATCAAATTATTTAAACTCCAACTGGACTTATGATAAAGACGCACTAAATAAATAAAAACAGATCCCAGTTTCTCGCAAAAACATTTAATATTCAAACGTTTTTCGATGACCAAGTCATCATCATCAGTGATGGTTACAATTACAAACTTATAACTCCTTATAAAAAAGTTCTAACATATAACTTATAACAAAGTTATAACAAATTATATAATTTATAACAAAGTTATAACCAAATTATATAAATTATAGCATATAACTTACAACAAATTATATTATAACTTATAACGAAGTTATAAGTTTGTAACTGTAACCATTACTAATGATGATGACTTGGTCATCGAAACGTGTTTGAATATTAAACCTTTTGTTATGAGAAACTGTGTTCTGTTTTTATTTACAGTATATAGTATCATTACAAGAATGTGTAAAAATAATAATAAGATATATTTGCATAACTTTGGAATATCATATATGGTCTTAACATCTGTATCATCCTATATGCAATTAAGGATTTAGAGCAGTTGAATCATGTAGTATTGAGTTTTACATATATATCCTACATAGAGATAAATATGTATGTGTATGTGTATGGATGAGGGAAGATTCACCTACAGACATGATAAAGTACTTGGTGTGGTAACAGAAGCCCTAAGCTTGGGTATAGCCATAGCAAAAAAAGACATCAACCAATCCCACATTAAGTTTGTGAAAGGATATCGTGCAAAGATCGCGAGTGTGAAACTGACAACTCCCTCTTCTATCAAAAAAGCGGCTGACTGGAAGATTTTGACAGACTATGGCAATCAGCATTATAAATTCCCTGAAGAGATAACTGTATCCGAAAGGTGTCCAGACATAACTGCCTACTCCATCAGCGCAAAACAGCTTATCATGATTGAACCAGCGAACACATAAGACCAAAAGAAGGGGCATATGCACTAGGATAGCGTTATAGCAGGTAAGGCAAAGTCCGCCATCATTGTAGAGGATAGAAAGATGAAATCGTGTTTTTGAGAGCAGAGAATTTCAATGTGCGCTATCCAAATAAACTGCAGTTTAACATACTTAGGATTAAGATATAACTTTCAAACTTGGCATGGGTATAAACCATTAGTTTCTAACGATAACAGTAGCATTATACAAGTTAATTGTTCCCTCTATACATTTAAAAGAGTTGTTTGAAGTTTTATTTTTTGTGTGCATTTCAAAAACTGACATAAAAAAGTAAGTCTGCTAAACCGATACAAAAAGCGCTCGCTACTTGGGTGATTCATCTCCGCGCCGCCATCTTTGTAGTGGACGAGTGCGGATCAGGTAGCTTCACCTCTGCGCCAAGATACCACTTCTATTGGTTTTATGTATTCGCTGGATTGAACTCACTGTACCCTGGGAAACTGATATACCTCAGGAGCATTTAAAGAAGAAGAATAAATACTATGAGTTAGAAGCAGCTGCAAGAATGAAAGGTTTTTGCCCTCAGTAGTTTGTAGTGCCCACGGACTACCTTTTGTATGTACAACTTTCTGAAAACTATACGACTTGGAAGGAAGAAAATTAAGGAGTTTATTAATTGAATGTCACATGGAGCTTTAAGCGCATCATATCTTCTTTGGATCAGAAGGAATGATTGTGACCACATAAAGATATCTTAACCCTCTTTGCCCGGTCGTCAGTCCTGGGAAAACCAAAGCCTCAGAAAAGTAAACCACACCTGACCTTTCTTGTGAGCCTGCCGTGAAGACAGAGATACCACATAAAAGTCATGCTCTTCTCATCATAACCTGGATTATTCTATGTTAAATATTTACTATTAGTTCATGTAAACCACATTAGTGAGAGACTGAAATACTGGTGTACTATACTCATTTCTAAACATAATCACTCACAATCAAGTGATCCACAATATAGTACACTTCAGGCAATAATTCAATATTACCTAATCATTTAAAAAAAAATAATTATTTAGTACTCACAAAATGCCACACATAAATTCCTAGGAAAATGTTAATGAAGTTGAGGGGTTGTAAAAATCGGAAACTATAGATTTGAAAAAGTAGCCTATTTAACATATCTTAGATCATTGGTGAGAAAGGTTAACAAACTAACTGATGAAAGTCCAAAAAAGATAACTAATGTAAATAAGCGCTACATAAGCTTTGAAAGTATCTCAGCAATAGACCACTATGAAAGCAGATAAAAGTGATGACCAAAAGAATTGCTTCAGATCCAATATACTATATACAAACCCCGAAGAAAAGAAAATAATGGTCTGGGGAAGAAAAATATGTAGGTTCAGTTAAAATTGGTTACCTCTGGTAATGCATAAGAACTGTGAATTATATAATCTTTTTAGAGAATGGGTCATCGTTTGAATGATAAAGTTAAGATGAATAGGATGGGGAAAGAAGAGATTCTGAAGAAGCTACTAAAGTGAAACCTTATCCAAACAAGTTCAAGGTTTAGATAGATAAATGGTATGGTTAGTGGTCAAGGTTTGCTCTGGGCATCTCTATAAAAGCGACCTATAAATTTTGTTAGTACAGGTCTTCACCTCTAACAATTAAAATCACTATGTTCATAATTGTTGAATGGAATAGAATAAAAAATGCAGTTATAACTAAAACTCTAAAACAGAGTGGAAATTAAAAAAAATTGTCATGAACTTTCTATACGGTAATTTGGAAAGCTAATGATAATGTTGTCAATAGTAGTATTGCAATCACACTGGAAGAAAGTTTTAATACAAAATCTTTATTCGTAACTTGTTCCACAGATAAAAGTTTTCTTCATAGTCGTAGAACTGGAATAAGAAAAGTATAACTTGTTTGAACCAATAACGAGTGTACTGCTTGCTACATTAAACGAAAAAACAGGATTTAAAAATGTAGCTCCCTCTTTGTATTTACCTTTAACTTGGAAAAATATCTCAGTTGTAGTTACGTGTAAATCGGGGTGTAATGGTTAATTATAGATTTTGAATATAGATTTTAGCATAACAGTAGGATCTGTGGTATAAGATCTTGTTTCGGCACTTGTACTGAGGATTATATGGAATATAAACATACTATGTACTTTTGGAAACAACCAAGTGTGATTTTTAGTAGATTGGATTGAGTTTACAACAATTTTTGTGCTACAACTCACAGATGGTGTATATATACAGGATTAGTTAAAAGTCTGGAGACACAACTCTAACTGTTTAGGAGTGGGTAGAGAAAAACCAAATTCATCAAATGTTTATTAAAGGCACCCACATACAAATGTACTTTTTTTATGTATGGGGCAACTTTGACCCCATCAAGGGCGTAACCAGGAGGGGTTTTGGGCGTTATAACCACCCCATTGAAAACAATTTTTGTACTTCGTTTACATAAAAATACGCTTTTAAGTGTAAGTTGTTTTCAACAACTATGCAAATGTCAATCTACAATAAATTATTAATATATTGCTGACATTTTCTTCGGTAGAACTGGGCACTGGCACTTTATTTAATATACGATGAAGTACCGTAGGGGATAGTGTATGCGTGTGGGGCTAAAGGCAGCGCACGGAAAGATTTGGTGGGGGATGAGTCATGGTTGCTACCTAGTAAGTTGATGACTGACTCATGACTTTCCACTACCCGCATTATGTACAGTACCATTGATTATGTATCTTACGAATAGATTCCAGAGTCAAAGACAGTACCTACAGTATTGCAAACGCAAACCCACTGCTTGTCATCTGCTCTAGCCTTGCGCAGTAAAGTATTTCATTCATGAAAATATAACAGTGTGAAATTAGAGTGTGTTTGTGAGCCGTAGCTTATTATTGTATACAATAGTTTAATTCTGTTTGTAGACTATCTTTTGTTATTCTTTGACATAGGCCTACTCCATTGATAAATTTAACATACCGGTATTTGGTTATCAACAATTTTGTTAGAAAAAGAATAATTAAAATACCTATATCGCATTACTACAAATTGAGTAGATAAAATAAAAATTGAACACAAAATCTCAAAATAAATACGTTTACTAACCTCAAACACGTTTCAACGACAATGTCGCCATCCTCAGTGATGCACGGGCCACAGCAACCAAACTATAACTATACTTGTTTATTTATATACAAACTGATGTTTACTGTTTATCAGTTAGTTGTGGACTACTATACCACAATTGAAGTACTTATTTGTCAATAATGTTTAATGTTTATAATTTCTTTTAAATAAACAATTTAAACGAAGATGTCTCTTTTTACAAGGTTGTACTAATTAAGAGATAATTGCTTGAAGTTTTTCTTAACCAGAAAAATTCTTACTATGATTTTAGTAAATTTTTAACATAATAAATAATCAACATCTAACTTTTGTATATGAGGTAAAACACCAGTGTGCCCTCATCAGCTCATTGTGAAAGAATGTTTAGTGCTGCTGGCCTCCTCTTTTCAGATAGGCGAGGGAGGATGTTTGACACAAATTTTGAGATGCAGTTGCTGCTCAAATTTAATAAGAATTTGAATTAGCAGTTTGACTGTGTTTGTGACTTTGAGTAATTCTTGCTTTCGTTATATTTTTAATTTGAATTGTGATTTTAACTGTGATTTTATTATTATCGTATATATCAGACTGATTTCAGAGATTTGTAATGTTACCTATGTTATAAATAAAATATTTTTGAGAATTTTTGAGTGTTATTTTGACTGGAAACCTTATGTCGTGCCGTATTTTAACTTTTAACTTTAATCAGTTAATTATTTTTAACTTTAACTTTAATCAGTAATTTTTTTTGGCATTAAATTTAACTTAAATCAGTTAAATATTTTTGTTAACTTTCCCAAGTCTGTCGTCTTGGTTACACCTATGGCCCCCATATCCAAAATTGGAAATTTTAGGAGCTTCTAAAAGTTTTTAAATGTAGACACCTATCGTATGACCACTCATTTTGATGGCCTTTATAAAAGAAAACAAACAACACAGACTAAAGGTATCTATCTCAACCCTACCAAAAATAACAACAGTTAATATAATTACAAATCTTGGCAAATCCTATCTAGAAAATCTTCATTACACAAGTGGACTCTGACCAGTCTGAACTGTTTTGGCCCTTAAGTTTTGTCAGTGGTTATCAGTGCTGTTGTTATATTGGTAGGGTGGAGATAAAGACCTCTATAATGCATTGTTTGTTTTCTTTTATAAAGACCTTCAAAATGAGGGGTCACGCAATGTGGGTCTACATTTTAAAAATTTTAGCAGCCCCTAAAATTTCCAATTTTGTATAGGGGGCAAAGTACCTCATACATGAAAAAGTTTATTTTGATTTCTTATAAACGTTCTATGAATTTGGCTTTTCTCTACTGACTCACTAAACAGTTAAAGGGCTGTCTCCTGACTTTTAACTAACCCTGTATACACACAAAACCTAGTCCTACTACAATTTAGAATACCTTGGCCTACTGAAATAATATACCTTTTTAAATTTACTTCACTAATTATTATTGGACATTTTTTAACATAAAATTGTGTTTTCAATTCTCTTTAATCAAGCAATAAAATTATTTTATTTAAAAAACAATGCATTAGTATAAAAGCAGAAGATATTAAAATATATTTGAATGAATCAAAAAAGCAGGAGATTGCTGAGCTTGTTTTCTTTGATCCTAAAACCTGAGATCCCCAGTTCGAATCAAAGTTGATTTTCAATTCATGGTAGACTGTTGGTGCTTTTCACCTCACAATATAATTTTGTTATGTAAATATAGCTTAGTATATAGGGGGGTTTCAGCTTACATTAATTGCGGTAAAAGCTTTTTTTTCTAGGATAGTTTGGTATGGTGTGGGTATGCCAAATCTAATTTTGCGACTTCGAAAGGGGGGGGGGGGAACTTTTTGGGGGGGAAAAAACCCAAAAAATTTCGGACTTTTTCCAGTTTTTCTTAAAAATAAAAAACGGTCCATATTACGTAAAAAATAGATCTATAGTAAATTAAAGAGGACAAAATTTTGCGTTGATTAAAAAAACAAAGTTCAAAATTGGTCCAGTAGTTCGATTTTTATGGGGATCCAAAAAAACAGCAAATTTGGTATGTAGTGGTCTCAAGTAGAGCTCCGCCTCTGAACCAGAAGGTATACATAAGGTGCACACTAAGTGTGACACACGATGCAAGAGAATGTCAGAGACTGGAAGGCAGCTGAGGATACAAATACCCACCAGAAGTTGTAGCTCCAAGGAAGATAATAAAAGAAGAGAGACTAATAAATAAACTCATATTTCATAATTATATTTCTTAAAAGTGTAAAACTTCTGATGAACATGCATTTCTCAGTAGGCCTACTCTAAGTTGTCATTCTCATATACTCTTAGTTGTCATTCTCATATCGGGTGTTAGTAAATTAGTTTTTACAGTTTTTGTGAACTCGATGAAGTTTAATGGCTTTTAATGATTTAAATAATTCATTCAATAACATTTAAATTATAAGATTAAGTAATATTCAAAGAATACCTATGAACAAATTAATTTTGAAAGTATTTAGATGTCAAACTTAAAATGTTCAAGTATTTCATTTCAGCATGTACTTAATAAGGCTTCTGAACTTTTTTTACTTAGAATAGACTCATTAAAAATTTTTTTAAAATGAAAACTAAAACACACTAGTATTAAAAATTAACGACTTTCAAATTCTGAAATTTTTAAACTACAGCATTGTAAATAGTATTTCTCAGACCAATGCAATCAATAAAAATTGTATTTTACTTACAAATTTTGAGAAATTATGTTTTATATTATTTCCAATCAATATATTTAATTATGAAAGTATATTTTGGCTTTGAAACTGTAGATGGCTTATATATCAATCCATTTATGACTGTTTTCCTTAATGTTCCTAATAAGCTAAATAATTAAATCCTACAATTTACCTTTTATTAGATGATGGCCGATAAAGATGTTCCGCAGGTAATGAATTAAAAGTATAGCAAGCTCCATGAGTCATTATTACAGGTTGCATGAATTGACATGGCTCAAGTGCTGTATCCAACCACTTGAGATATGGAAAGGTGGTGTTACACGTTGAGAAACTATTCTACACAATATAAATTTAATATTAGTGAAATTTTAAAGTATTGAAACCATATTATTATACTTATCATATTAGGGCACATTTAGGCAATTTATGGGGGAAATAGGGGCTCTTTAAGAAGATTTATTTTCTGTGGAAAAGCATTTCTTTTGTCAATTCATAAATGTTGGTACTCTGCAAGGTAGTCTCATCAACATACATTTTAAAATTCTTATACATTTGTTCTCCCTCCGGAACCTTGCTCCCAGTGTCTGTATTTATACTTACCGGTATATACAAAAGCAGTGCTTGATTTGTGACGGTACACACCGGTATCTCTTATCAGGAGGGCGGAAAAATAAAATGTAATTTTTAGAGCAGTGGAACGATGGATATTGCGGCGGTTGAAGCATTGTAGAAATAGGTCTACTTAATGCGTAATAGCGTATGCAGGTGACCAGTTGACTCTTCACCCTACCCTTTCCATTCCCCGCTGCGCTCCTCCGAGTCCGAGCTTTAGACATTTTATAAATTGTAAAGTAAAACATTTAAGGGTTTATATTTTTTAAATATTTAAGTACCTTACCTACCTTCCAATTTACATGTGTTCTGATTAACTGCCTTTTTGTAACAAATCGTGATTTCAGAAATAATGTAAATAAAAAAAAAAAATTGGAAAACGATTGACCCTAAAGGCCATCCCTGTAACTTCACGCTAAGTTTAATTTTATTACAAAAGTATAATGAAAGTTTGATAAACACTATTTTTGGAAATTTTGAACTGCCATAACTTTTGAATGAATCAACCGATTTTTATGCGATTTACGGCAATCGATGCAGTTTTTTAAGTCCATTGAAACAATCAAGAACAAAAATTTGTCAGATGAAAAGTTTCGGAGAAATTGAGGAAAAACACTTTTTTTGATTTTCTTTCGTTCACGATATCTCGCGAATGAATCAACCGATTTTTATGCGATTTGCGGCAATCTATGCAGTTTTTTGAGTCCATTAAATGAATCGACAACAAAAATTTTTCTGATGAAAAATTTCGGAGAAATTGAGAAAAAACACTTTTTTTATTTTCTTTCGTTCACGATATCTCACGAAAGAATTAACGGATTTTGACCGGACTGGTAGCGATCGATGTCGCTTTTCAAGGTTAAAAGCTGATTAGATTTTGGAATTGATCGGTAAAGCCGTTTAAAAGTTATTCCAAAAAACCTGATTTGAAAATTTGTTATTTCTTAGTTTTTTCGAAATTTCTCAGAACCTACCGGTCCGAATTAGTTGAAATTTTCAGGAAATCTAAGTTTAATGGAACTCTTTAGAACGCCGTTTGGTAGGATCCAATCGGTGAAGCCGTTCAAAAGTTATAAGCGGGTCACATACTTACATACACACACACATACATACAGACAGGGTGACACCCTCTCGGGAGTGGTCAGGGAAGATTCCTAGGACCTCAAAACGTCGAGATCTGATGAATACTCGATTTTCGAAAAACGGGGTGAAACCAATAACTTCCCGATTTTAGAAAATTTTCAATTTTCTTAGCGGGAAGTTAAAAATGTAATAAAAGATTGTTGGTGAACATGTGTGTTATTTCAATACAAACGTTGTATTTCATTTAAAAAATTATATTTAAAAAAATTCCAGATGAAATCGAGTTCACTTTTTTAAATTTGATGGTAGCCTACATTTATACATTTATTGTCATTTATTACATTTACTTACATTTATTTTTAGCTTACATTTATATTTTGGAAAATCTTACCGGTAGTAATTTCAATTTAATTTGAAATTGCTATCAAAATTGAGATTGCTAAGGTAAGATTGTCCAAAGTTTACATACTTTTTAAGTGGTCAGAAAAGCGTTAAAATAATAAAATAACGTTTTAAGAAGTCTTTATTTCAGAATTTGTCCATAATCCCCCAGCCACAACCCCAGATAGTTCACTTTACCGGAACCTTTTTTTATAAATCAAGCACTGTATAAAAGTAAAACAATATTCCTAAATTTGTGTATTATATTCCTATATATTTTAACTTAATTCAACAAAGGAACTTTTAGCAAATAAGGTTTATTTTACTAAAATTATAAAACTGCATAATATATTATATATTTCACAAACCTAGGATAGTCAACATAATATCTGAGCCACATGTTACATTGTTACATATTATTTATTCATTGCTTTGCCAAATGTACATAAATTTGTATACTGCACAAAGGACTCATCTTTAATAAACTAAATCAAGTGTAGCATATTTGAAGCACCTAACAATAAATTTATTTAGTGTAGCGTTATTGTACAAACCTAATTTATTTTTGTTCATATTAAAGTGAAAAACATTCAGGTAGGCCTATCTAAAAAGTATTTAAAATTAGTTTCTGTACATTTTAGTTGTGCCAGTATAGAAAGTTGGTAACATGCTCTAGTATTTGAATTAAGGCCACACAAATAAGACTTTAAGTTACTACTTGAAATTATTCCGAGAGCCAAGACTGGATTTAGGCCTACTTACCTAAAGAATACGAAGCTTGGCAATAATAAAATTATATCTAATATATACTTCTCAACCATTTAATATGCATTTCAGATTAAATGTTGAATATCATTGTAATTGTTTTTCATCACTCTTTTAGTGTTGAGGGAATTGCACTTGAACCTATGTAATCAGTCTTCACGTTTGTTGTAATTTACTCAAAAACAGCTAAACTACACAAGAATTAAAATGTTTCCATACTTAATGTTGTTAATCAAATGTATAATAATACAGAAAATAACCTCACTGAAATTCAGGAAAATGAAAAACTATATATTACTTAAAAATTTTAATTAGCCAATATAGATTGAGTGGAATATTAAGTCAACATTTTGGTCGAGCGGAAAGCTAAAAATGTTGTGTATTTCAACATATATCACATATAAAAGCTGATTTTTTAATTCTTTATGTTTGTCTCCTATTTTTGTTAAATAATGAAAGAACATGGAGAAAATAAATAAATTTACATGCGTTATTGTATTCTGAAAATTAAAGACAAATAAAACTTTAGATTTAGGTTTACTTTTATACAGTAGGGTCCCGCTATTCCGAACTAATTGGGACCTGTCACTGGTCGGTTTAGCGGGAATTCGGAATAGGCCGATTTCATGAATAATATCATAGATCATGAATAATAAAATAGATCATGTATGCATACGGGTGCTGTGTGCCGAGAAAAAGGTTGTCGCGAAAATAGTGCATGATCGCGCCGCGAGGTAGCGCTAGGGAGAAATCATTGGTAGCATTGGTGTTTCACACAGCTTCCATCGTTTCCCCAATAGATAACGCCACTATCATCGAATTTCCAATGGAACAAAATATTGCATTGGATCAGAGTTCTATTAGGTTATCCAAATACAATGATAATATCAACGTATTGACTTGTTAAGGCGTAAATTAAGTGCGGGGGCATCTGCTAGTGTCAGTTCTATGCAGCGTTGATCGGCTCAGAGGAAATCGAGGAGGAGAAGGCGAACGCTCAAACTGAACTCATATCACACGTAGACGCGGCAAATGCTTTGGACCTTTCCTTAATGTAGGTTTACACCGTCGGTTTTTCCTTCCGTTGAGTTAGGATTCCGTTTTCTTCTAAAAACGGAAAGGAAACCATTGCAGCAGTCTGTCCGTTAGTACTGCATCATCTTGTAAAAGATCTAGAAAAAATAAAACTCCTTCGAGATAATGAAAACTGAGGCGAAAAACGGATGAACGCAACTGGCAGGTGGCAACAACACTATTAGTGCCTTGCTGTTGTATCTAATACTTCCTTCTTTTTGATGGACACGGTATCAGTTTCACTGGACGTTTGTTGAAATAGCGTCCTTCTCGCAAAACAGATGGAAACGTGAAGGAAACAAAACTAACTTCCATTCCAATTTGGTTTCAGGTGTTTTCATCAAGCTTAGGCTCTATGAATGTCTCTATTTAACTTATTTGTATAAATAAATGTACGTTTTTTAAATTTCTTCTGATTTTATGTTAAAAAATCGGTATTTTTTCTGAAATCTGTTCGGTAGAGGCCGATTTTCGGAATAGCGGGACTCTACTGTATAGTTTTAGATGTTGTTTTTAATATTAAACTTTCTAATATTTAGCCCACTGATTAATTTTAAAAAAAAATTACAGTATAAAAGGGTAAAATACAAAAAATATTAATCTTGCTTGTTGTATGAAATTTGTTTGAGTGACGCAAATTTATTATAAGAATAACTAAATCAACTCACATTGAGAAAGTAGTTGGCGTAATCCATTAAGAGGAAATCAGACTCGCCTTTGTATAAGGCTAGAGGACAGATCATTGAAAAATACTCCATTGCATTCTTCCTAAACCAAATCATACAATTGTAATACTTAATGGTAAATGGTACAAAAAACCATGTTGTCCATGGCAACAATTTCTTTATTTAAGCAATGTTCCGCCAATTTACTTATAATTACAAAATCTCAAATACATTTTGTCCTACCATTTTGGTTAGGGGAGGGAAACAGGCCGACGGAAAGTCTAAAAGGTCCAGTCTGATCAGTTTGAACCTCCAACATAATTTGTGTAGGTTCGAACCTAATTACTGGCTATTGATTTATCTGCACGATACGTTGCTCTCCTATATTCATTTGGTTGGAGTTGTTAAAAACGGTATTTTGTGAATATCAGTAGCTTAGTCTCTTTATCTATTTTAATTTGACATATTACAAGAAGAGGGTTTTTATTTGAGCGTCAAAACAGCTAATTTTGGAGCGAGCAGTAGCACACCAATCTATCATAAACAACACTTTACATGACATATTAAACAGCCTAAAAGGATTTTGCTCTGTTTAAGTTCATAAATGAGTTATGGTTGGTGAAAGGGACTTAACATAAAGCTGCCATCATTTTTAAGTAATCCAAATCATATTTCACAAGCTCTACTAATTTTGTCTTTTTATACCCTTAAATTTGACATGCCACAAGAAATTAAGGCTGGTTTTCACTACGCGGACTAGGCATAAGGCAGGTTTCGGACAGTGTCGTTTGAACGGAATCGATGAATGATGATTTTACATAAGCAACAATCATAAAGTCAGATATCGGTTTTCACTTGTGGTGCAGGTTTCGAACAGGGTTCGGACAGTGTAATTTGCATCAGTCGAGGGAGCGATTTAAACGGCACTGTATGAACTGATCGTAGCTTATATATGTCTAGTGAAAACGAGAGACATGCTAGAAACAGGCTGCCTATGGGCAGCAAAAGGTCGTGCGTGAAGTATTCGGCCATTTTCGGATCTGTTCATTCGCCTCCGCAGGGGTGCCGACAGCAGGGTTTGATGGCGCAAGTTGCGCAATTATAATTTTTTGGGGGGATCAATTTTTGGTTTTTTTTTCACAGTTAGGGAGGGAATTTGTTCCTGATTATAATCAATATAAAATATGAAGATTTGACGATCCCCCCAAAATTTAGGAGATAATCTGTTGTTTCTATTGTGTAAAAAATCTCCCAATAACCGTAGTGATAGGTGGCATATTATTGACAGCAAGGCATTTTGACTACTACTGCTCTAGTGCAATGTAAAGACGAGCCGATAGATTGTGCCGAGTGTGGTGTGAACAAAGTATAAACACACTATAGACAATTATAGCATAGCATAACATATTATAGACAGTTGTAACACATTATAGCATAGCTGAGAGCCTGCCAAAGTCATTCTACAAACAAATAACTTTTTGGGTGAAGATATAGGTATTATTCAAAACTCTTCTTATATCAAACAGTTATATATATTACTATTATAATATTTAGTCCAATGTGTCTGTTGAATAAAAAATAAGCAAAAGCTATAACTTAAAACATATGACAGATTTTAAGCTTTGGCTGAAATTTTTCAGCTTTTGTTAACTAGCTTTAGCTAAAGGTTATTCACCTCACTTTAACCAAGTGCTAAGACTAAAAGCTTTGACTTAATAGTGAAAGCTAAAGCTAAGACTAAATGCTAAAAGCTTTTGCTTTTTTTTTATTCAACAGACACAGTATTCTATTTTCTCTTTGCCTCAAGTTGTGAAGTTACATTTATAATAATAATCTTTTTTTTAAATTCCCAGTATTAAGTTCTTATTTAAAACGCTTTTAATTTTAATATGAAAACAATATTTACAGACCTAATATTTAAATTATAATATACCCAATATATTATAGGCCTATAATTTATTTTCATTTTTTCCAAGTACAAATTATTTTATTTAAATCTTTCTCTTTCTGGGGTTACTGTATAGTTCGTAATTGATAAATATGCCAATTTAACCCTAGAATCGCCAGTGTCAATTATAATGGATTTTTTTGCCGTTTTCAAGCATTTTTAAAAAAAATTCGTCAAATATAATAGTTAAATCCCAATCCAAAAGTGTTCGATAGTTTTTGTTATATAAAAAGTCCCAAGAATTTATATATGCAACTGAAAAATTTATTGATGTCAAATTGTAAAAGTTATTAGCTCTGGAAGCAAAGAATGTTCAGTAATGGAAAATCCAACTTTAGACCTACAAAAAAAGAAGTAAATATTTTTTGTACTTTTTCCAAAATATACAGAAGTTTTATAAATTAATTATAAATAGAAGTGTATAAAAATAAATACCAATTTCAAACAAATTTTTTAGAAAACGCCTTTTTTATGTTCTTACTACAAGACCGCTAGCAAAATCAGGCCTATTTTGACAAATAAAATAGGAATATAATATGCTTTATCCAAAAATGAAATTGTATTGCAAAAATTATAGAGAATAAATCATAGAATTGAACTGTGTACTTGAACATTTTAAAATAACCTATTTTATAATCGTATTTCACTTTGTTTGTTTCATTAAATTACAACAAATAACACAAAACCTCACTGATGCGTAGTATACAATCCCAGACACTGTCTACTATCCTAAACTATAATGGCCAATGCCTGTTTCCCTGTTTAGACAAGTAGGCTACAATTTTTAAATGGTGATTACATATGTAAATATGCGTTTTAAAATACAATTAAAGCTTGAAACATTTCTTTTCCAATGGTTTCTGTTTTATTGAGATTGGATGATTTTTGTGGGTGAAATATTTGGGAGGGAACCTACATGCAGGTTTTGGGGAGATTTGCGCCATGGGCTTCGGGGGGGATGGGCACGCTTGCGCCTCCGTGCTTTTTGTCTCCTTCGCTCAGTCAGGAAGTCAGCCCGGACTATTTCATTAGTATAGGAAAGTGGTCTAGTTAAGAAGTAATTTTCTGTAGTGTTTTAACTGGAGCTTTCTTTATATTTTAAAATGGACGAAGAATTACTAATTGAATTAGTTAAAAAGAGGGACTGCTTGTATAATCTACAGCATTCTGATTACGACAATGTAAAGGCAAAAGAAAATATATTCTTTTAATGATATCTATATTACAGAAATAAATTTTCCTTTCTATACCATATTTTACAATTATTTTAGTTATGCCACAGAGGGTGGTGACTTATTTTTTGTAATATTACAATCTATTTTATTTTAGTCTACATATTTAATAAAAAATATCAATATCAATGATAACAGCTATTAAAGATGATTTTATATAAAAAAAATATAACAAAATATTTAAAACTTCTACTTGTAGAAAGAGCACGAAAGATTCTACACGACGGAAGAGCAGGAAGTTTGTACGAAGCCTGTACGCGTAGTGAAAACTGAGGCGACACTGTATGTTACTTGCCCTATACGTGCTTTGTCCGCGTAGACCAAAACCAGCCTTAATGTCTTTAAAAAAATGTTAAGTACCCTCCCAAAATTTCAAACTATCACAAAAGAATTTCAAGGGACTTAGTTGACATTCCTAAAGAGTCAAGAGTGTTTCATTTTCTTATTCCAGTTAGACTTTTATCTGTAATATCATAGTATAAACTACAGTACTACGATTGGGTCTGAACATCCTTAGCAGCGGCGGGGGTAGGTTTAGCGTCATACAGATCATAGTAGGTTTATGACTGTTATGAGTGATGACAATAAAGTTGATTAGTGGGGGGAAGACAGGGATGAACTGGTGGTTCGTGTGCACAGACATAAACAGCACATGATTCATCCTGTCAGTGTCTCAAGAGCAATGAATGCGCCCGCTTGGTGTTTAATACATAGTGAGCCTATCAATGTTGTTAATGTTGTGTAAAATTTAAGAAATATTCCAATGTAACTGAGAAAATACATAAAAAAATGTATCTTTCATTTTTACATTTGCTAATGCAAAAATTACCCATAAATTTTAAGGCATGAGGCAATTCACTTTTAGGAGGGAGTGCGGTCGTGCGGATGTTGCTAGAGGGTAGGGGTGACAAAAGACTGTCCGCTCCAGGTGACATTAGTCCTAGCAACTGACCCTTAGTACTACTTTTTTATTTTATTATTTTTGAACAAATCAACAATTATAACTAAGGTCTACAAAACAAAACATGTAAAAAAACAATATTCTTACTTTAGGATACTTGTACAGTCCTTGATTTGAAAGAGAATTTCTGAATGGCTGTTCTATAAAAGTTTACTTTTTCTATTAGCTACTCCAAAAGTTTTTTCAATGGATAGTTTAGACTAGGCCACTCATCCGCCTTTCAAATTGCATGGATCTTTGAAAGGTGTAGATACTTTATTGTGGTTTTATAAAACCCATCGTGCGATGTGCATACTACTACCAGTAGTGTAGTAGGCCTATGCACATCAATAACACCAGATCAAGGGGCGCCACGACCCATGCACATAAAACATATATAAAGGAATTTAAAAAAATAATAATAAAATGTAGTAAACACATTATCACCAAAATAAATTTTACAATAAACAATATTTCATTAAGATATCTTAATAAAACTGTTCTATAAATAATATTACCACGGATCATAAGTCTGAAACCGTAATCATTATGGTTGCGCAATCTGTTTACTAGCAGTTAACAATAATGCCTGCTAAACTTTAGTAAAGAGTAAGCGAACTATTTGCTCCCCCATCAAATAAAAGCATTTCATTGAGTAAATGTATAACCCCCAGGTGTTAGGCTAGGCGTATATTGGGACGCATTTGACGCTTGTCACGCGACGTGGCACTGCGCAACTGTTTTTAACATACGTAAATGAATGGATTAGCACACATTGGTGACTCGTCGCGACGCTACGCAGTCAACGCGTCCCAATATGCGCCTATCCTTTGATGTGTGCGTAGTGTGTGCTAACGCCATCAACGTGATCGGCACAGACAAAATATAATCTCCTAATTCAAAGTTTAAGCTCTCCTTCGTGCTATCGACCTTACACGTTAACCGATAAATATTTTTACACAAAGAAAAAGAAGAGGTTTTAAGTAAATGTAATTATAACAACTTACAAGATTTTTGTAAATGTTAAACCCTGATGTTTGATGTTAAAGTTGCAGCCTTTCTTTAATATTAAAGGTGATAAAATATAAATGAGTTTAAACTTAAAGCTTGCATGTCCTTTTGAGTATGATACTTCATAGCATTGGCATAATTAATTACTATGCTACCAACAATGTTTTAGTTTGGTTATGTAAAGAATGTCCAATACTTAAATTAATTTACTTTCATTTCAATTTAGAGTAACAATAATGTCTAATTACTACCAGGTAGGAGTTCCATATAAGACCTCGGGGTGGGATTGATACGGGTGGAGAGGGGTCATCTAGAGCCAGTAAGTTGCGACTTAGTTTTTTTTTTTGAAGGGGCTCAATTTTTGTTCCTGCAGGGGGGGGGGGGGCACCGATCAATGTAGTTATGCCACTGACTACTGCTTTAAGGTTGCATTTCACATGACATGAGTGACGAGAACAGCCAAAAGCAGCTGCGATGAGCTGAAATGTGCGACGATTGAGCTCTCTAACACTAAATAATGAAGTATGTTTTAGCGAATCACTCACACATTTTCAACTGTTTCACAGAGACGTTTCATGAAATTCCTGTGAAATGTACGATACATATTCTCTGTTTGTTATAGATCTTCTGCTATATGATTAAAATGAAATTTTTTCATTATTTTACGTAGTCATCGCCACATCTAGTGAGTACCGGATGCCCACCACTGGAAAGAAGATAAATGTTCCACATGCCAGACTTACAAAATCGCCCTCTATAATTAGGTTGCAATAAGGCTGTTTAGTGAAAATAAAAATAAATAAATAAAATCTTTATAAGAAATAAGTTTTGGTAGGGTTGACTCAATACGAGTGCATGTGTACCTAGTAAAGATTTAGGTAGAGAGTTGTTACGAACTTTCTAAGAATGGGTTCTTTTGGGGAATTTAGTTTCTTAAGGTAGCTTTCTTGAAGTTCTTAAGACTTACATTCAGCAATACCTTACCTGTTTCATTCAACTCAACAAAACGCCCATCACTACTCAGATATGAATTTTATTATTATCCAAGATGAATGCAAAAGAGAAGCAATTGCCAAAAAATACAAACAAGTTGTCAGATAAAGAAACTGTGCATTTTTTCAGTTGAATGAAGCAGATGAGGTATTGCACAATGTATGTCTTAAAAACTTAAAGGATGTTGCAATATTTATCGGTTCTTTTAGATCTTCAATTAAAAAAATTGCAACTGCAGGTATATAATAAATCGACCACGCAGCTGGACCGCTGACGTGAGTTGAGCAAATTTCCAAAATTAAGTTTATATGCCTATGTTTTAGGGTTTCAACCAAAAATTTGGGAAATAGGTCTACTCACGAAGGCGTTGAACAGCTGTCTGTGTGTACGCAATATATTAGTAGAATTTGTTTCCTCCTAGTGGCCTCGCGAGTTGGCATCACTTGGCTTTGAACTGGGTACTTTTATTATATTTTACGTTTTTGTCGATTTTGGGGGAACCAAGCAAGCTATAAGGTCGCGTAAAAAAACAAAATGCGCAGAATAACATCCTACATTTATATTGTTAGAAAAACCTCTAAAAAATTTTCATTCTCGTAGTAAAAATCTCAAAAAATAGTTACTTCCGGTCAAAAAACGTACTTTCGGTTGTTGGATTTTTTGGCTAACGAACTCGTCTGAGCCACATAGACAACCATCACGTGTACCAAATTTGAACCAAATCGGACTTAAAATGCGGCCGCTAGAGTGCGAACACATATATACATATATATATATATATATATATATATATATATATATATGAATTTTTTTTACACCCCAAAACGTGTTCTGGGGACCATGATCGGTGCTCATTTGCTACTCCCGACCTTGGGTCTCACCATAAGGGCCACTGCAATAGCTCATTTTTCCTATGGAAATTCGCTAATAACCAATTGTTGGAAGAAATCAGCCACTTCGTGCCAACCCTGTATCTAAATCTTTACTAGGTCCAAGTGTATTCGTATTGTGTCAATCCGGCTCAAAAATTATTTCATTATTTCATAATTATATCCTACATTATGTGTTGTGAATATGAAAAAAATGTTTGAACACAATTCATGTATGTTATTGAAAGATGGAGTGGTTAATTATCTACACTTAATTTTAGAATAGTCCTACACTTCGGATTCGAATTATCAGTTCGTTTACTAAAATTAAATAGAAAGGTTTAGGAAAGGCCTTTATGCTTGTACTACAATATTATTATCTGGTTTGCGTGTTACAGAAAACTTGTAGTCAGTAAAGGTAATGGGATACATATCAACAACAGAATGGCGTTGATTGCAATGTTTTCTAACTTTGTGGATTATATATCTTCAAATATCCTTACGATGAACTATTACCTTTAAGGTGAGCGGTATGGATCAGTGGTTAGCGACAACATGTTCTACAGTTTGAATCTCCAATACAGTTGTGCAAGCTCGAGTGAAGTTACTGGTGTTCGGCTAAGTGGGCTATATAATACTACTCCCACGTAACTAGTAAAGAAATTGAAACAAAAAATGACCTTTAAAAAGTAGTACTAAGGGTGTTTAAGTTCATTCATAGTGGTTTGTACCGTAATAGCATAGACACAAATCTAACTGGAATATGAAAAATGTAACGCTCTTGTGTCAATAATTAGAATGCTGCTTTGACACATTGAACGACTACGCCACAGATGTAGTTTGACTGTACGTCCTAGGACGTAGTTGACTCTCTTCCCTTAAAAGTACCTTTAAATTGTCAAGGGTCGTGCAGATTATAGATGTGTTTGTAAATTTACAGGTTCTGGCGTGACACTTTTAGCATGGTATAATGGGTTCTCTGAGAATATGACATTTTCTTTGTGACTATTATTCAGAGCAAAAGTAGCTTATAAGTCTTAAAACACAATGTTTGTATGATATATTAAATTACCTGCATAGTTGTCCTGCACAATGCAAATTGCAAATTGGCTTAAGGGGAAAAGGTCGGTAGGAAAAGTAAAAAAAAATAATTTTTTTATTTCTGAGAAAATCTGTATTCTTTTCTGAAAATTATATACATGACAAGTTATATTATAAATATATTTTTCTTGCTTAATTTCACTGGGAAATGTTTTTGCACCAAGTTTTTTGCGGCCGCGTGCCAATATAATGTCATATAAGACCTTGAGAGGCACGAGGATCATGTTCTAGGAAATTTAACATAAAGAATTTTATTTAAGGCAAAACAACAGAATAAAAAATAAGATGCAGAATCTACCAACTCAAATAAATATAGTGCTGAACTGTTTGAAAGGTAAAAATCACATTTTTCTGACACTGTTACTTTAATTGCGTTTACCTGAAAGTAGTATTTTCTACAGTTCCGTACCTATATCTCTGTTTCAGGATCTCATTGAAAGTTGCAATTTTTATTGTAGTTTTCACTATTATAAATAGGCTAGAGCAGAATCAAACTTTTATCACTTGTATTACAAAAATATTTCTTTGTTTAAAAAAGGTGGTAAACTTAAAAAATTATAAATTTAAACAGTTTTTGATATATCTTTTAACCTGGTGCAGGACCTTACTTGAAAAGTTTAAAATATACAGAAAAGTTTTGGAACGAATATCATTAATAGTTTTTATTATACACGTACTAAGAACATATACTCAGAACTCCCATTTAAAATACATTAATGTTGTCTACCAACCTTCTCCCCTTAAATTAACTGCTCTGATTTAGACTTGTCCACTGCAATGCGTGGGAACATAGTTATTAATACAGAAAAATATCAAAGTCAATATCTTGACACTGTAACTACACAAAATTTCTATTTTCTCAAATTGTAAATAAACACATGATATCTCTTAGCAAAATCATATTGAGAGTTAGTTAAAATATAATCCATTCCTCCAAACTCCATACCACATTAAAATAATTTCCATTTTCTATGTATGAGTATAATGGCTTGAGAGAAAAAGGAGGATAAGAGATATTTGCAAAGGGAGAAGAAAAGGAGACAATTTTAACTGATAGATAATTACTTCTAAAGGAATTATCCAAAAGACAAAAGGTCATTTTATAGTTGAAAAAGAAGATTTTATAAACGCAAAGGAGCAAACAAACTCAACTAGGTAAGAAAATGGTATAATAAGTTCTCACAAAATCTGTTTGTCTTGTGAATTAATATTATGTTTCAACCTTGTAATTACATTTAAATTGATAGGACTCCACCCAGTTAAATTAACCATCAAATTTGTAAAACGTCGCATCTTATTTAAAATATTATCAAATCTCAATCGGTCTAGAAAATTTTTATTAAAATAAGATTTTTAAATTCCAATTTCAAAATATACCGTAATTCAACATTGTTAAAATAGTGTATCAAATTTTCTTATCCTTTCACACAGCACATTATTTATTATATTTAATATAAAACAATATTTAAACCCTGTAATTTTGAGTTACCTTAAATTTTTTCGGAGAGGAGCAAAGGTGTTTATAGATGTTCAAACACTTCAAGAAAACAGATTTCGTAATAATTAATTGGAAATATTTTATATTATGTGATTAATTGTAAGAACTTCATAAAAATCACCAATAAAATTATTTTGTATAACAAAATGTTATAATTTTTAACACAATAATAATCTTACTCTTCTGTGGAGAGATTGTCCTTACTAAGGACTTCCTTAATGTTGAACACTGAAGGTTTTATTTGGTTCTCACTGCAGATTGTTATCGCAGGAAAAGGGATGTTCCAGGCAGGAATTGAAGAACTGTCCATGGACATAAGTACAGGTGTGTGTAAATATATCGTTACTTGGTCGAATATAGAAAGCACCACACAGACATTAACAAAAACTAGAGCGGCGATCCAGAATATCCTGCAAATTCAAAATTTATGGAGAAGTAACTGTCAGAATTTGCATTTAAACAATTGGCCTATTCATGTACTAACATTCTTATTTGGTTGATTAAACATCTGTAAAATGGTCCAATTTAAAAAAAAAATTCTACATTTTTTATGATGTTTAATTAAAGGTACCAAAAACTATAGTAAAAAAAAAAAAAAATTTGGCAAAAGTTTAGATTATTAGAGCATGGGTGGTTACAGAATTAAAAAAAATAAATACATCCAATATGAGTATAAACGTTGACAGTACAACAAAATCTTTGTACTAAAAGTTGTACAGATTTTCAATAGTAAACCTCAGTAGTTAAACAATGAAAACTTTTAAGTGAACACTCTGTATAAAAAGAAATAACTCATAATGTGTTTATTACACAAATTTATTCTAGGAGCCTTCCAGGAGTTATTCTAATAATCTATTCCAGTGTTCCGACTAAATGGGCTAGAAATATTTGACTTGGCTCTTTTAAGATCTGGCTTCAATAACAGTGGACTCTTTTGTGAAGTATTTGGAACTATGTACTTTAATTTGGCCTCCACAATGGCAGAACATTAATTTTGTGTGTTTAGACTTGGCTCGTATCTTATTTAACTTGTTGAGGAGTAGCTGAAAGTGATCCGAAAAGAATAATGATGGTTTTAACCATCTCCAATCGGCTTGTTCTAATAATCAATATTACCGCTGTTTACCTTCTCTAATGGTGTTCGTACATATTATTATTTCGACTGTTTCGACTGTGGAACGTTCAAAGTAATAAACCTCATTAGACAAATATTGGAAACAAGAGGCCACAGAAACCCTCGTCTGGTGGGTGGAGCCCAGCAGCCGCTACGCTTGACAGGCCGCCATTTCCCAAGACCTCTACCAGCAAGAGAAAATGGCAGAATAAAACTAAAACGCTGCTTTGTGTACTAAAATACAACACGAAGTGAGCTTAAAAGAAAATAAACTGCTTATGAGTGTACTAAATGTGAAGTCGCACTTTGCGCGTACCCGTGTTTTGAAAATTATCACACTAAACAAATATTCTAAAAAAAAACAATGTTTAGTTTTTACACCTGGAAGGTAAAAAAACCGCATTATTTTTGTATTTTGTAACGTTCAAATACATTGTGAAAAGAAAAAACTAAAAAGTGTTCTTTACTCCTTGGTGTCCATTAATGATAATTTTGCTTACTGTTATAGACCCTACTAAGGTTGACGGTTATAGCCGTCAGTACTCCTCAACAGGTTAAATAGTTTTGAATGCCTTTTTTTAATGTAAGATAAAGGAAAAAAACTATTTGATTTATTTAAATAAATCATTATTAAACTTATAAATAAAACTATATAGACTTAATTAAAAATAGTAGTAACTGCTTAATTAAAAATATTATTTGTTTTAAGAATTAAAGAAAACATTTTTTGAAACAAATCACATATATTATTTCTCAAGGCATTTTTTTTGTCGGTACGCCATAACTTCCTTAATACATCATCAAATGACATGAATGAGGCATCATTTTAAAGCTTTCCTTAACCACTACACAGGAAAAATATACAAAAAACAATTATACGAAAAAAAAAGAAATAAAGAATCCGAAAGTAACAGTAATGTAAGTAATATCAAGTAAGTTGTAGGGATATTTTCCTGGCGTTGGCAACACTGATGATAACAATACCCACCTATGCCCATAACGCACTAAATACGCACTATACGCACTATAGGGCCTACGGTACTAAATATATGGTGTGTACTTTAATTAAGTGGGATCTAAGTAAATTAGAATGCGAATGCTTCGCACGGGTCAGCTAGTAATATTCTAGATTCTTTAGGTGTAAAATAGTTTGGTTTCAAGTGTTTAACTGATTCGATTGTTCGATATGCAAACCACCCAAGTGGAGACCATATTTACTACAAAATAAAAAGAAAAGATTAGAATGCATGTAAACGGTTGAACTCTAAAATACTTCACTTGATTGATATACAACTTGTATTGTTGTGTATGCTTTCACTAAGTGGTGAATGCTTTATCATAAATCATAGTGATTTATCAAAAGGAGTATACATGTTATTGGTAGAAGTTAAAAAATAATGAGAAACCTGGAGTTCATGAATTTTTATTGCTTACACTAGCCAAGCTATTAAAGATTTATTAAAGCACTGCATGGAAAAAATGTTGCTAGTAAAAAGGTAAAAATCAGTTTTACTGTTAAAGATTCATATTTGATTTACCACTTAACTTTATAAAAATTAGTTAAACTAAATCAACGAACTATATCACAAAATATAACTTACCTTTCACTCAAAGACCTTCCTGTCTCACCAAGGTACTTATAACCATGCAGAGTTGTGACATCACAATATTCTTTCAGTTTATCACCACCATTGTAGTACTCCCACCAGTTTTTCTTCTTATTTGATGATTTGTTTAGAGCATTAACAAACAATATGAAATTAAATATTATATATTATGTAGTTTTAAGGTCGATTCACACACATCAGTCCCGTCACAGTTCAGTCCCTTCGCAGGTCAGTCATAACTTATCAGTCAAGTCTCAGTTAAAAAACATATTCTTAGATCGATTTCCTGTTGCGGCATCTGCACTCATCCGGTTCAGTTCCGGCGTAGGATGGCAGTCTTGCTTCAGGACCGTCAGTCATATTTTAGATTTCTTCCTACCGATATTTTGTGATTGTTCGAACCCTGACGGACGAGCCTGATGATATTTTACAGTCTTCTACAACGTAATTACGAAATTATCAAGAGGAATGACGATTATTTCACAATCCTATTAGAAAAGTATTTGATTTTATGACTGCTTCAATTTTGTTTAAATAACGTAAACTTAATTAAACTAATATAGATTTGTTTTACCATAATTATAATTAAGTTAAAGCTCCATGGTTCGATATTAAAAATAACTGGTCTAGATGATAAAAAATAACAAATAATTATAAAAACCAAAAACTTTGTATCTTGTCAAAATAAAAACAAATAATTTCGTTATTGCCTTTATAAGCAACTAGTTATAGTAAATTTTCATTAATAAATGTATAGTAAATTAAAATAAATTTTATATTATTAATAAATTTATATTTTTTATAAATACATTTTTATAATTCATAGGCCTAGTTTTATATAATAATAATTTTATATAATTATATAATACATTTTATATTATAAATAAATAAATATTATACTAATTAATAATAAATAAATTGTAAAACTATTAATCACATTCACACACATCAAACTGTACTTGACTGTAACTAGACTGGACTGAACTGTGAGTGAACTGTGACTGAACTGTGATGTGACTAATATGACTGACCTAGTGACCTGATACGGGACTGAACTGTGACAGGACTGATGCGCATGGACTTTAATAACAATATTGCTAAAATAACTCCTACAAAACATGAACTTGCAACTCTTAAAATAAATAATACAAATATATACCGTAAGGGTAAACAATTTAATTTAATCTATTTGTGTAAATATAACTATAAATAATATAACAATTAATAAAGGATATTCTAATTCCTAAAAAAATATTGTTCGAGCAAAAAGGTAAAAAATAAATAATGTAATGTTGGATTCGGATTGAGTGACCCCGATAGGTTATTAAATTGAGATACAGCAATTGGAAACACAAAAAATTTTAAAGGAGATTTTTGGACAATAGTGACTGGTTGTATCTTGTATGGAATCACAAGGTTTAAAAGACAGGCGATATGGCAATGTTTGCCAAGCATATAGAATCTTTATTGAGCAGTAAACAATTAATATTTGTGAACTTGTAGATTATTTATGTGAAGATGTTTAAAATGATTATTTAGCAGGTGTCTCTGCATTAAACATAATTCATGATATTAGACCGAGTTGAGAAAATCTGTATTTATTCATTTCTGCAGTAATAAATAAAACATAACGTAGTAAACAAACAATAAAACCAATAAATTAATATCCAGGCTGATGAAGCACTTAGTAGGGAAATATATGACTTTGATAAATAAGAAAGATTAATCTTAAAACCAATAAGAATGTCAGTAATTTCTCAAGGGTTTAATATAACATACTGAATTTTACTTACAGCACGCCGTGTCATGGTCATCATAAAGCTATTTCTCAGATAATATTATAAATGCCGTATTTTCTTCTTGCATGTTGATACACTATTATTGTTGAAAAGTCTCAAGAGAATTAATTGTATATTTTACTGATAGTTAATACAATAGAAGATTATTCCTACAATGAAAACATGCCATATTGTAATTTAATTGCATTGAGCTTTGCACACGATGATCAAAATCCAGATAACTTCTATGAGAGATACTAAACTTTAGAAGTAAATTCATCAGAGGTTAAACAAAATACTTTTTCGTTTTTAACCAAGAAATTAAAAATACTCTTATAATGTTAATTACGGAGAGTTTCCAAATTGTTTAGTAGCAATCAATATTGTATATGAATTGACTACTATATTGTTGACTAGTGGTATGCAAGGTTTTTGGGGTGCTGAATAAGAATATTTAATCAATAGTAAAAAATGGCGGTTGTGAAGATTTTCAAAAAAAATGTGCAAATTTTAAGAATGACCATGAAAAAGCTAAACTCGTTGGAGATGTTGATATAAGTGTTCTGTAAATGTGTGCCAAGTAGATAGGTTTGAAATTTGACTAGCCTGAAGGAAGTGTAAAACATGTTTTGCACTTGCGAGCTCTGCAATAAATTGTACTTGATGTGATACTTTTAACAAAGATATCCTAAAACTTGCCGCTATCAGGGCGATATGAAACAAAAACCATTCAATTTAGGGGAATTTCGTTGCAAATGTACCACCTTGTGAGGATTTGCTGACCCCCAGATGCAAATCATTATGAGTGTTCACATGTCTACTTAGGTGAAATGTCCGTTCATCACTGAAGATGACACCATCCAGAAAATCTTCATCTCCATACAGCAACATATCGATTGCAAAGTTGGCTCGTATACCGTAATCTGTTTGTAGGCTTGTAACAATTCCAAACAATAAGGACATAGTTGTAAGCGTCTCCCTTTAAACTTTCCACACAGACGTCACTGGAATTGCTAATTCACAACTAGCCTTCTGAACTGATTTCTTGGAGCTACGCGTGAAAGACTCTCTCAGCACATTCTTTAGTCACTCTTGGTCGTCTTGTACTCTTCACTTTGCAAAGACAAAAGACATCCGGTGTCTTCAAACTAATGATACCATCTACAGATGTTATTATCACTTGGAGAATTATAATTGAACTTAATACGGAACGCAGGTTGCACTGTAACTACAGATTCAGTCCTTACAAACTGCAAAACACAAAAAGCTTTCTATTCACTAGTCGCTGTCTTTGCTACTAGCGCTTATCGCATTCTATTGGAAGGCAGACGCAACAGTGCATGCGCACATAGGCGTAACAACAAAACTTTACTGTTGAGTTGCTCTTTCATTTAATGTATTATTTATAATTGTAGTGGTAAATACTACAAAGCCTTAAAATTCCGATATTCATTTTGAAACACTCCTTATATTGAATATATAAAAAATATATTCAAATGAAATATTCAAAAGAAATTGTATCTTAAATAATTAAGTTACAAATTGATAATCGTCTATTAATTTATCAATTTTATAGAAAATATGTAAAAAATGCTTTAATGCAACTTTTGTAAAATATTTTGTAATCGAGATAATTTATACTCGTATGTATAATTTTTTTTTAAATTTCCTGACATCTCTTAAAAATAATTGCGTTCCGACATGTCTTCACCATCCAAATTCATATATTAAAATTTCTGTTACTTTTCCATCACAGTTTTCCTATTAACAGTAACATTAAATTAAATATGTTGTAGTAACGTTAAAAAACTACGTTGGATAAGTGAACAAGTCAGTTAAAAGTCAGTTGCTCTTTATAAGTTAAATTGTAAGGTTGAATGAATAACAATGATGCTCACAGTTTTACTAGTGGTAAATTTGTAATATAAAATTTATAGAAGTCAAGTAAACTTCTCAGTAATTTCCTTGGACCAGTTTATTAATGGTTGTATTTGATGGAATGGAATTATATTTATGCCTCCTCATGTAGGTCTATATTTTGATACTGTACAAACTTGAAATTAACGACATGAATTTTGCGACTAAATTAATTTTCAATTTTATTACAGTAACTGTATTTAATTTTAACTACTTCATAAGTTGTTTGCACAAACTTTAATGCACAGTTAATTATGAGGATTGTTTTTTCAAATATCATGCACTCCAAACGCTCTTTGAAGACAAACTGGATTGAAATTGCACGCTGTTCACTACAAAATTAATCAGCACGCCGCTCGCTTCACTCTCCGCCTATGTGAGTTAATACTGGTTAATTTCCAGCAATGTTATTGTTAGGGACGCTGCACGCCACACTTAGTAAAACGACGTCAGTTAGTTGCAAATAACCAAAATATGAGTCTTTACATTAGGAAATAAAATTTTATCTGTGTTTTGTTTATTTTGTTAACAAATTAACCTATATGGTGAGGAAGTTTGTATAGTTAAAGCTGCTTTAAATATACAACTGCGCAATTACGTTATATATTAAAATTGCACTTACAATTGTGAACAGATAATAATGCCTTACTTGACTTATAGATCAAGAATGACATTATTAGTATCATCAATAACATTAATTTATATCATACTTAATTTATCATCATAATTTATATCATTTAAGTTGATCTAGTGAACCTATGAATCGCAATTATTCTTAACTAACTACACTAAAATGTTTTGTTGTGTAAAAATGGTACATTACAAATAAATTTGTCGACATAAATTTTAATAAAGTCACTGTTGAGTTGCTTTAAAAACCTGGCAATTTAATACATTTTAAATTGATATAAAATACCTTAACGGTTTTAAAATTTTTACGAACATTCTATGAACTCACCAGTAACTTTTTACTAATAAGAGCATTTTCAACTCCAGCAATATGTAAACTAGGAAGAACGAATTTTTAGAGTCTCAAGGAAGAGTTTCTTCATCAAATTTTCCGTAATAATATTATAGTTGGTCTCATATGAAAGCAACTTGTAGGACCAAACGGTTTTAAAAGAAATTTAAAGTATGAGAGTATCTACAATCTTTACTTCTAGATTACATTTTCAGCTTCTCTGCACTTAATCAACGAAGTGTCAATTAATTGCTATCCGGAAACTACCCTGTGTATTATCGAATGCAGAAGAACTGTAATATGGTCTACCAGGCCCTCCTTATACATTTTGTATTTATCGATTGATGAAAAAGGGAAGTTTATTCTGCTTTTGTAAACTCCGAGTTGAAACTAATAAACAGAATTGGAATTGCTACAGCTGAAATAAAAGGGTTTGTTTTAAATTTGTTGTTTAAAACACGATCAGAGCAATGAGTAAACGGACAAGAGTCCGAATTAATAATATAGGGTTTTATTTCCCATAAAGATACTGTCATTACATAAATAAAAATACATGTTTCACCTATGTTTATAAGGTTAGGCTTGGGTGTTTTAAAATATCTGGTGTAAGGTTATTACATCTTAAATTACTTAATCCAACAAATAAAAGTTAATTTACTGTTAATTAAATTAATCTTCTTTAGGTGAAGACATATATATTTTACCAAAACAAACTCTACTTCTAGGTCATTCTCGATTACAAAAATATTTCAATCGAAGGAAAATATAACGAAAAATTTTACAAATATTAAACAGACACATTTTTTAAACCAAATAAACAATTGATAATAAAAAACAATCTTAGGTTTGCCATTAAAAGTATCGTAATTTCAATCATACATTAAATTTCATTTTATTTTTATACAACGCTCACAGATTTAGTTACATGATATTGTCAATTACAGTTTACAGAGTAAAAGGTAAAATACAAACATCATACATTTGATAAACAAAATCATCTACTGCACAAATTTTTATTGAGCGACTCATATTCTAGAACAGATTAGTAAACATCTTGAAATAAAAGATCTTTTAAAGTCGTTTTAAATTGTGTAGCATTGACAAATTTTATCTCCTCAGGTGACCTAAAATATCTAGGCACTTACCAAAGAAGGGTAACAAGTGAGGTAACTGCAGCTTTACATTATTCGAAGGGGGTGTTTAATCCCCTGAGTGATGTAAAGAAGCAGTTATCACGTGTAACGTAGAATACATATTTGACCTAACCCCTTATCTTACAGGGTGTTCTACAACTTTGTACAATAAATAAAATCAACACGACATTTTAACTAGTAGCCTATATTATTTGATTACTAACCAAACATTGCACTAATATTACTAATCAAACATTGAAATTAGCAACTGAATTAGATTTTTACTTGGTATAAATGTTAAATACGCAGTTAGTAGAATTCAGAAGTATACGTTAGTCTGTGAATCACTGTTATTAAAACAATACAATTTAAAATTCCATGGTTTAGCCTACAGATTAGTGTAATTAATATTCTAATTAATTTTACCTAAATTTTTTTATGTTTAGTAGTAATGAAATTAATCTGCTATAACAATCAGCTGTTTGAAGAGTGATGTAATTGTAACTTATGGACACTTTAAATCATAAATTACTCCTGGTTAGGACAGTTTAACACATGGGGTTAGGTAAAATAATTTATGTTTGTGAAATTATAAATGAAAATGATTTTATTCTTCATGTGATAGGAATAAAAATATCCTAAACTTTGAGGGCCTCTTATATTTTTTGTAGCCCTTAAAATTTATTTAAATATTAACGAAAACTCGACATGTGCGAAATTAATTAAACATTTTAGCTTACAATGAAAACTTTACTAGAAAATGGAAATATTTTTAATATATTTGAATTTCTACTTTAAAAACTGACTATAAAATAATTAATGTCTCATTTGAAGAGAGCTGTGTGTTTAAGTGAGTGTGTGCGGTTGTGAGGGATACGTAATTAATACAGAACTAACAAAAATATTTCAAATTAATATCGTTTATTTGTTCGAGGTAATTTCTAGATTTTTAACAGTATTCTCATAGGTCCCTTGTGGCTCATTTGTATATCCGAATGACTTTACTAATGAACATAACGCCATTGCCACATGCGAAGACACAGCGAACTAAAGCTATGGTAAGTTACATAAGCTATTTACACGTAATATGAGAACAACTAGTTAAACAAATTGCAATCTATTAAAACAAACATGAACATGAACTAATTTAAACAAACTATTTTTTCTGATTTAAATGTGTTTAGATAAATTGATTTCCACAGGTTGGTTTTCTAAGTAAAACAAAACTGTCTATATATTTGTTGGATAATAATACTGCAAAATTATCAGATTGTAACACGTGTTTCACATAGGCTAAGTGCAAAATCAAACTATTAATCAACAAAATTAGTTGCATGATTCCCAAGTTATAATAATTTTAATCTGCAAGTTAATAAAAAACCTGAATTTATTTATTATTGTAAAAATATACTTACACTTTCCAGCACCAACATACATTTTATCAAATGTATATTATTTTTATGTAAAACTAACCTTTTAAACAAAAATATCACATACTATTATATATTTTAATATTAACTTCTAAGATCTTACTAGATCTTAGGTAAATGAAATATGGAAAAATAAGAATATTTAAGGTATAGTGAAATAACAACTCATGCAGTTTGAAATTGAAAATTGAATAAATATATTTTTTTAAATGAAGGTGAAGTATCAGGAAATACTTTAAAAAAAGTTAAAAAAACAATCAGAAAAGCTATAAAAATGTGGAAGATAAAATCTTTTCTTAAAAGTAGGCCTACTGTTTCAACTTGAAAGATTCTATTTGTTAATAATACTTACTGCTTAATCAACAAATTTTAAAATAAACTTGTCAAAACTGTTTACTAAAATAATGTAATTAATTATTTAATAATTTTAAGAACCTACACATTATTAAAGTAAAGTAGGCCTACAATTAATTGAAAGTGTAGGAACTGCTTTTTGATCAATGTCCACCATTATAAGGATTTGGTTATTTTTCAAAAAATTTTAAGAACTATCTTTAAGAGAACTGGAAATTAGAAAATGTATTATTTTTTAGGTTTTAAGAGATTGAAGACAAACAGGTTACTGTTTTTGCTCCAAACAATTTTTTGTGGCTTTCAATTTCTGGACATACAAACATTTACTTTCATATAAGATAAAGCTAGTCTCAAAAGTTAAAAATCCTTTTCTATAGTAATACTTTTTCTGACTAAAAATCTAGATTTGCAAATTTAAACTCCTTAGGTCAGAACTGGAAGCATTGTACACAGAGGCGGATTTACACTAATGCAGCTTATGTGCTAGTAGCAATCTGCTGCCCCTACACTAAGCAAATTTGTTTAGGTAAATATTACTCTTGGAGTACTATTTACAGTGGATTACACATAAGGAATTTTTATATCTGACAAGTGTAAACAATATCATTTAGGCCCTTCGCCCACGGGGCGAGACAGACTCGAAGCGGTACGAGCATCTTCTGTCTTATGTCCTCTGCTCACAGGGAGATTTTTCTCGTAGTCAATTAGTAGTCTTCAACCAAGAAGGTACAAAACTTTCTTCTTCAAAAGTTTTTAAAATTATCAGTTTATGACGAGGAAAATATTGTGCTTTATTGGTACCGACCAACGGATGAACAGGACTAATAGAATGCGGGTGCATCGAACGGAACTAACATTTCGGCTGTTTATTGCGGTTAAAGAATTGCAGAAGAGCTATACAAAATGTTTGGCATTCTATAGAATGGCCTAGATGTACAACTTTCTACTGTTGTACATTTTCTTTAATATTGAATTGGCACAAAGAAAATAAGAAAAAATTAAAAGAAGACACCAGATAACCCCCAAAGTAAATAACTAATGGTTTAATAATACCTGATATTCTATATAATTAATGGCTTCAATAACTTAAATTTGATCGGAGTTTTTTTTAATGATTATCTTTATCTAAGTAACTATAAAATTATATTAAACAAAAAATGTAATGAAATGAGATTCTTAGGTGACAAATTTACTTCCTTGGCAATTTCATTACATGCTTTCTCTGAACACTCTTTCCGAGAATATTTCTGGATAGTATGATTATATAACACAGGGTGATTTTCAACTTCTCCCACAAATTTAACATTAAACATCTCCACGGTCAACACCATGGAGAATACACCCCTCAACGTTTCAAGCTTCACAATCGATTTTTCCCGTTCTCAACAGTTCGAGTCTCTCTCGCTTCGAATTCGAGTCTCTCTCGCTTCGAATTCGAGTCTCTCTCGCATCGACAGCAAAATGCCTTGTTGGATGATCCCCATTCACTTACATAGGAAATCGAGTGAAGGGGGAATCTCCTTGATTTCGAGTCTCTCTCGCTTCAAGTGTCTCTCGCCCCGTGAGCGAAGGGCCTTACCGAGATAAAAATTTATCTGAACTGAGGATAATATTTATGTATTGTAAAGTAAATTTTTACATGAGTAACGGATAATTTTTTCTCTTGTCAGATGAAAAAATTCCTTATTTGTATCTTGTTCCACAAATACCTTTAATTTATGTAAATTTAAACCCTCTTGGAAGTCCTCCCTTGTAGTCTCCCTCAATGTTTAGTGACACCATCACACCTTGTTTGGCCGTTTGGGACAGGAAACATCTTTCTGCTATCCCATATCCATCACTAGCTACAATACTTTCTTCCTATTTTATTTTACACTTCCATTGAATTATTTTTATACTAGTGGACCCGGCAATGCTTCGCTATTGCTTTATTTAATTTTAAGGGTAGTTATCAAATTTCATTCTTTTGACTTAAGGGGAGCAGACCATTTTGAATATCCCTATCTCCATCCATGTTAACATAGGTACATTTTTCTCAGGATCTATTTAAGATACAGGGTTGAAATTTTGCAGAGTTTTATATTAATTACTTTTACATATTTAAGCCAGAGTAAATTCTTGTATCTACTTTAGTTTTTTATTTATGAATTTTTTAGATACTTTCACTCAAATTATTCAAAAAATTGCATTTCTTTTAAAAAAAAACTAAAAAGTAAGTAATATTTTTGAAAAAGCTTTGGTCTATCTGTGTATTGTAATGATATAAATGTGTGTGCAAAAATTCATTCCTGTATCATTTACACTTCCTGAGATAAATGTACCTAAATATCAAAAAATGAAACTTTCGGAAAACAAAGAAATGAACACGTACTATTCAGTAATGGCCAGATGAGTAGGATGGGTTAAAAACAACAAAACCATAGCAACTGAACAGCTGAATGTAGTGCCTCCTAAATATTGTTTTTTTTCCTGTTACATTCACTATAAAACATATAATATGCTATGAAAATATAGCAGCACTATTTAAAAATATAATATTATGTGACATGAAAGGTAGCTGTGCATCAGCATTACAAGAGCTAAAATCTGCGTGCAAGCCGGTAAACAATATTTTTTTTTTGCCATCAAATTATAAGAAAACCCAGTTGTGTTATATATCACTGTAAAGAGAAAATTTCAGTCTATTAAAAAATACAAAAAACAAAAAACCGCTAAAAATTCGATTTTAAAGTGGTCTGCTCCCCTTAAGTTATTGAATTGCAAATGGTGTTTATGTCAACAATTTATATAAACAATTTATATAAACAATATTTTAAACAGCATATATGTAAGTAAATAGATATGTAACAACCGATGTTTGAATTGAATTATAATACAGTAAGCATTTTTCGTTGATTTTTGTTTGTGTTGTTTGTCAATCTAACCTAAAAAAGCTGTTTTGGTTTTTGAAGATTAATAACCCGATTATAAATTAGAGAAATTGGTTGCAAATAAAAGTGTTTTGGTTCATTGTAGGCCTAACCTAAAATTATGTTCAGTTTTTGACCCATAACAGTTGTTTTATTTATAATAATATGTAACAACCGATGTTTAAATTGAATTATAATATAGTAGGCCTAAGCATGTTTTATTGATTTTTGTTTGTGTTTGCTTTTAATTTGTCAATCTAATCTAAAAAGCTATTGGTTTTGAAGAATAATAAACTGATTATAAATTTGCTAAAGTTGCTATGGTAATGAATGTAAACAAACTGTGTTACTAAGCATTTTATACGAACAGATGTTTTTGAGCGCTATGGTCTTGAGTCCATACAAAAGAGGCTGTTTAGTTTTTTCCAAATTTGAAACTTTTTCGTGAAACTTTTCAAATTTTTCTTTATATAAAAACCTAGTTCGGACTATTACGAACATTTTAAAACAAAAAATTGCCAAATTGGTCCAGCAGTTCTCAATTGATGCGATTTCAAAGAAACAGCAATTCATTTTTATTATATAGATTGCCAAAATTTTAACTCACATTGTAGTATTGTCCTAATGTACTATTGTACAATACACACGTTGTACGTTCATTACATTAAAAATAGTAATATTGGAAAAATCCATACAGCTAATGAATAAAAACCGACAATTTCTCATAAGTAATCTTTAAAATATTTAAAAACTGTATTAAAGTTTTCAATAATTATTGTAATTAATTCCATTATTAATTAAAATAACCCCGAATAGATTATCGTACAGTTCAACAGTTAAATCGCTTTACGTAGTAAAACTCGGCTGGAGGAGTTCTGAGTAAGGAAGTAACAGACACACATTTATTTTGGGGGTAAAAACTAGGGTTTCACGCGATATCACAAGTGGCAAGAACGAACGGTTCAACTGTACTCTCAATTGTTTTTATATTTGTAAAATATAATTAACCACAGCCCACATTTTTGAAGTTATACTTCTTTGCGTCCGTTGTAATCGGGATCAGGGCTCTATAACAAGGGCTATACCATTTTGATCATTTACGGTGACTTAGTATCGATCGCCTATGACGTCACCATGCTGACACACACCAGCTGGTAATATATCAGTAATGTGCGCGCTTTCGTTACCTCGCTGTTGTAACTCGATGGAAAGGCTTCAGTAAAATAAAATTTAGATATTCTTAATCTACATAAAGTACGGATTCTAACTGTATAAAAGACTTTTATTTTAACAGGTATTTCGAATTTTAATAATTTATTATATTTGACTGACATGGAAAAGTTACTAAGCGAGGAATGTTTTTATTTTTTGGTTATAAACAAAATTCCAGCGGGAAAGTTGCAGCCAATGAATTTATCTAAACCTGAACTATCCAATTCACAGATTTGAGATAAAATGATTACATCATTATGAAATCGTTTTTTAAATGAGCGCGAGGAGGTGCCGCATCGCCACTCCCGAAGTACAGTTGTTTGATACGGGAATAACGTTTATGTACATATTGTTATTTTAAGGTAATATAGTAAATCACTTGTCCCCAGGTAATTATGCCAGCTAGGAAAAAAGCATTTTATTTTAACATAAACTAATTATAATTTATAATAAATATTTGATATTATTGAAGAAACATTTCAGTACTCCGCAAATTAGACAACAATGAACAAATTATTTAAAAGACATCATATTTCTTTGTTATAAAGTAATTCTTTTAATTAAATATAAAACTAATTTTTTTGCGTAATTACGATTTTATTTTTCATTGATTTCTAATTTTTTTCTTTGGATGTGAATAATAATGATATTATTTTTTAAACGTTAACCTCCAACTTAACTTTTTGTGTCCACTTCAATAATATCAAATTGTTTGTTCTTAACACTCAGCTTACTTGTGACTTTATGTCCACCGGGTGCGCCACTGCCTTCTCCATATGACACTCTTTGACTCAAAAAATACAACCTTGGTCAGCCAACAAGAGGTCGAGTCCTCGTTTTTTTAAATTCGTGAATTGAGCTAAATAAAAGTATTTTTTCTTCATTCAATTTTGCAGATCCCAAAAATTTGCCGCCCTGAGTTGTAGCCCCTAAATCCGCCACTGATTGTACATTGTACATAATAATAGTGATCAAATAGTCAGGAAACTACATGTCAAACATGTACGTCAATGTACGTGCACATAAATAGGTTGTATAAACTAATTAATTTAAATGTACGTATATTCCGAACAACTGCATACTATAAATATAATATATGTATATTTTGAAAATGTATAGCCTGCTGAAACCATAGATCGCAAAAAGAACTGGTGGGACTACATCCCTGCTGGCAAAAATTTGAAAGACTATTGCGATGTGACTACATTACATGGCTTTAGGTACCTTGGAGAACCTGGAAGATCACTCAGTGAGAGGTTAGTTCATTCTAGAAGGCAATTAAAACAAGCTATAACACATGTTGTGATGATCTGATTTTTAAACATTATTTTAGCTTATGTGATAATATTTTAGCTTGTGCTTTAAAAAAATTAAATGTTCGTTTTAGGAAATATTTGTTTGCATGTAGGGCCGAAATAATTTAGTACATTACCTATCAATAGTATGAACAATACACTGCCAATACTTGTCGGAAATTGATTAAAAGTTTGTAAAATTGAGAGACACCATCCAAAAATGTTAATAAAAAAAGAGTGAAAATAATGGGAATTTTTTACTATTGCATAGATACTAAATA
Source organism: Philaenus spumarius (assembly GCA_018207615.1). NCBI lineage: Eukaryota > Metazoa > Arthropoda > Insecta > Hemiptera > Aphrophoridae > Philaenus > Philaenus spumarius. The sequence continues at coordinate 183,382 of JAGFPH010000122.1, read as the reverse complement.
TAGTTTACTATCTTATATAAATACCACAGAGTGGTTTGTTAACGAATCACACTCGATTTCTATTCCAGCAATACTTGCACCAACAATCGAAAACTGGTTTGCGAAAAGTTCCTACTATTATTTTATCTATTATAAACGATTATTGATAACAGTTTAATAATGATATGTTTCAATGTATTTCAGTTTCATCTTACGTTTGATAACATTATTTAAATATTTTAGATTTGTACACATAGTCCAAATACTTAAATCAACGTTACATTTAGTGTAAAATTTCATCGACTAATAATCTTTTATAGTGAGAAAATGTAGTCAAAAACATCGTCGCTTGTTTAGAAAAATGAGTTAAGAAAAATACATTTCCACTGGTCTCCATCAACATGTAAACCAATATTTGATTTCTTAATTCAATAAGTAACTCATACTTAACTGTAAATATTATGTTTTATCTTAATTTTA
>JAGFPH010000122.1:179319-182913 GCA_018207615.1 Philaenus spumarius | reverse complement strand
TTTATTATGTTTTATCTTAATTTTATTATGTTTTATGTCACTGGTATCCATCATCATGTAAACCAATATTTGATTTCTTAATTCAATAAAGTAACTCTTACTCAACTGTAATTATTTTGTTTTATCTTAACTTTATTATGTTTTATGTCACTGGTCTCCATCATCATTTAAGCCAATATTTGATTTCTTAATTCAATAAAGTAACTCATACCCAACTGTAAATATTATGTTTTAGCTTAATTTTATTATGTTTTATGTCACTGGTCTCCAGCAACATGTAAACAAATATTTATTTTATTTCTTAATTCAATAAAGTAACTCATACTCAACTTTAATTATTATGTTTTTTCTTAACTTTATTATGTTTTATGTATTTAACTTTTACACTGTTTTATATTCTATAATACAATAGCCTAAATGTAATCCTAAATGTTATTCGAAAGTACCTACAGTTCGAGATCGGCGAATAAAAATTCATATGATTTTATAAAGATAAAATCCCAATATTGTTATGTATCAGTAAATAAAGGCGAAGTAAGTCAAGTCGCAAGGTGTTTAAAAAAATATATATAGGATTAAGTAAGAATCATTATTGATAGTATACATTCTAAACCACAGTAGCTTATTCATCTTAGTATTTCAACAAATTAAAGTTGCACTTATGACTTATATATTTCAGAATATTTTGGCTTTTTGCGCTGCTTTTCGTAAACATTTTAGTAGCTATCGCTATCTATGACCAGATTTGGTTATTTCTTCGCATTCCAGTTCTAATGTCCTTCGAGAGCTCTTCTACTTCGGTTAGGAATATTCCCTTTCCTGCGATCACGATTTGTAGTGAGAACCAAATCAGACCATCGTCGTTTAATCTCAGAGAAATGCTCAATAAAGCCAACTTGTCTGAAAAGGAGTAAGTTTTAATATTTTTCTTAAGATTATTATAATTAATTATAGGTTTTACTTATTTCGTCAATATGTTTTGATCGTTAGAAAAAATCAACATAACTTATTAAGACAACATGCTGGTTAAACTGACTATGCAATTATTTGAGAGTGAATCAGACAAAAATGTATGATTTTATTAAAAATAACATTCTAGTTCTTTATTCAACTGTTTAAAAACATATCTCCGTCAAAACCTTTTGCTTTTTTCTGAAGACCTTTCTCACAATCTGTCTTTACAACCTTCTTTACGATTTCTCCTTCACCCATCTTTTACACTCAGACTCTATTTTTTCGAGTCCCACCTATCTTAAACTTTCTCTCTTTTGCTTTTCGTTTTTCTCTCTCTCTCACACACACACACACCTTCGTAATCTTCTAGCACTTCTTAGACACAGTTTAAGTTCTCCCAAAACTGCCCTCTGACTTCACTTGCCGACTGTGGGTGTCCACTCACCGTTTGTGGTATTCAATTCCGGATATAATTAGGTGTGTAGACTGCCTGTGAAATCCTACAAAATGTTTTGAAGTATAATTTGTTAGTAGTATGTTTATTATTTAATTTGTGTAAATGCATATAATTATGTTATAAACATAACTTTAATTCTAATATTGCATTTTTTTCCAAATGAAAATAAAATTATATATATTTACTATTTTTTATATTACCGTCCTATTTATTATATACTTATTTAGACAAATGTGGATTATCACAATGTTTTTTTTTTTAAATATAAATACATTTATTAAAAATAATTTTATTTATAGGGTCGGGTGGGAGAGAAGACAATGTTGTCCGATCCTCGACAAAAATTAAAGCAAATCATTTACTATTTCATTCTCGTAATTGGGGGAGAGAACCAGAGGGTTTTAATTTTTCCTCTAAACAAATACCTTTATTCCCAATTTCACTTCTATCAAATAGGAGACATAATCAAAATTAAAGTTATTGGTGCAACATTAAAATTTACCGATCAATTTTCCAATTACCTAATGCCATTCGATCAAAAGGTAAAAGCAAGTGGGGAACAACAATACCTGTTCCAGTTTACATTATATTGGTAGATATTTCAGTTTTTAAATTGTTTTATACATTTGTTAGGGTTCATATATAGGTTGGTTGGTTGTTTTACAATGAATGATTAATCCACACCTTTTAATTCAGTGGTAATACAAATTTTATTGCTCAGAATCAATTCCAATTTATTATGAACTACCTTATCAGCTCTTTATCACGCATAAACCCTGGCCTATACCTCTGCTGAGAGACCCCAATGTGACCGTATAGAATATTAATGTACTCTGCTTTCTCACTTTATCTGCCAGCTCTCAGAAGCCCCTGTAGACTTCCCCAAACTCTCCCTAACGTCTTCGTGTCCCGAATAACGTATCGCAGTACAGTGTTTGATCGCTGTCGATAGGTAGAGACCCCTTGGTCTCTCTGTTGGCATTGGCCCGTAGACTTCGCTCAAAGTCTTCCTAAGACTCTGGTTCATTTGTCCGTCCATCCGCCAACTTGCTGGCCTTCTCGACCAACCCACACTGGTCCTCCTCCCAGTACACTGTCTCCGATTCTAGCTCAGGATCAAGTTTATATAGCAAACTTCTGCCTGCTTAACTGACCTGCATGTCGAATGTTTTGTCCATGTCAGGCATTTCTACAGTTCCTGTATTATGTTGAAATCACAACTTCCTATTTCCATGTTCTGTCTTCTGTTCTAACAATCTTACATCAAACATTACATAATTTACTACCACATTATACTTGAATTACAATTAATTAACCTAACTATCTCCTAATTATTCCTTTACACATTTAAATCTTCTAAGCACATTAAATAATATTCTCATTTATAATTTGTTTTAACCATATACGACTTATATTATAATGTCAATTGTCTTGTTTCAGGAATGCGACACTTCAATATGCTTCACTTATTTGTGCTTTGGATTTAAAAGAGAAGAGCACTGATTTTATCAGTCCTGATTATGTAAACAGCATTCTAAATGTGAGAGAGTTACATTTTGTATAATTACTGATACACATTGATGTACTGTATACATACATAATATATATTAAAACATACAAGGTTTTCAATGTAGGTTTGTACGTTATAACGTTACCAGTACTAAATTATTTTACATTATTTAACAGCCTATACAAGGTGTTTGAAAAGTCTGGGTACGGCTTAATATCTCAAAATGTACGAATCTTATGAAATAGAAATAAAAGCAGTTATTCACAACCATAAAAGGACTACTTTTTGGTGAGTTTGAAATTTTGTCCGCCATCTCGGATCCGCCATCTTGGAATGAACTTATTTTTTTTAAATGGGAAGGTGGTCATGTGATACATCATTTCAATGTAGAATTAAATGGGGCAAAATCGGAAAACAAGATTTCGTTGTTTTTGGCCGCCATTTTGAATCGGTTAAAGATATGGATATGAAAATTTCACCGTTGGTTTTCTTTTGAAATTCTACATTGAAATGATGTATCACATGACCACCTTCCCATTAAAAAAAAATAATTCCATTCCAAGATGGCGGATCCAAGATGGCGGACAAAAATTTCAAACTCGCAAAAAAGTAGTCCTTTTATGGTTGTGAATAACTGCTTTTATTTCTATTTCATAAGATTCTTACATTTTGA
>JAGFPH010000122.1:119319-174319 GCA_018207615.1 Philaenus spumarius | reverse complement strand
ATTACCACGCTTTTTAGAGTTTCTTTTATGGAAAAACATGTATTTATACACAATTTTTATTGTGTAGATTAGAAATAAGGAAACGTTTTTTACTGCTATGCAGCCAGTAAGAAAGGAATAACAGTCAGCAAGAAATGGTATTTCTGAATAGTACACTGTTTAATTTCGTTTGGTTAAAATTTCATTAATCATGTCTTTATGGACATTGTACAGAGGTAATGAACTTGAAAAACATTCTAAAAATATCTAAAGCCATTGTTTTTATGCAAGCTTTGCTCCATAGCCTCGTTCGAATAAGAGTAGGCCTAACAAAAAAACTGGTATTTATGATTTAAAATAGTACAATTATTACCAAATGAAACTAATACAGAATTGAATATTAGGTCAATGGTAACATTAAGGTGAATTGTTATGTTAATTGATTGACAAGGAGCAATAAAATCGACAAATAATTATAGTACTTTTCTTTTTACAACATTTAAAAACGAAGGAAATGTCAGTGATTGTACATAGACGGAAAAGAAAATGCTTGCTAAATACTTTTAGCTTTTAGGCTGTAAATTCTGGCTTAAACAAAGGTATTTTTGTTAATAGACGTGTCATAAATCCGCATATTTAAGTTATTATGAATCACAAAATATTAAATAATTTAATAATAACCTATATGACATGTAAATGAGTGGTAAGTAATAATTACAGTGCTAAAAATTACAAAAGTGCTAAAAAATTATTCTGGTGTAATGGATAGAACGTCTGCTTCTCGACCTAGTGTTTCTTAGTTCGATCCTGCAAGGTGGTAGTGTTTTTTTCTTGTTTTTAAACGATTTTCAAAATAAAATTTATGTTTTGGTGCAAACAATTTAATATTACGTTTACAAAAAGTAGCATAGAGGAAAAATAAACATTTATGGCACACAACTTAATAAAGTTTTATACAATTTTGGTAAATAAAGTAGACAAATTAATGCTCATGAGCCCATCGTTTATGCAATAGAAATTTTATTAAAATCAAATAAATGTTCTTTATTCACGTTGTAAACTATAAGTTAGAAATTAAATCGAGTTGGGGTAACATTATTTCTTTTAAAGTGAAACAAACCAAAAAATACGTTTTCGTAAATCGGAACTAGATTATTTGTTTTAACCGAACAATTGCAATAGGTACCAAAAGCTACAAAGCACGGCAAAACAGAAAATCGATTGCTTTTATGCGAGCTTTGGAATAAGAGTAGGCCTAACTAAAAACTGGTATTTATGAATTAAAATCGTACAATTACCACATTCAACTTATGCAGGATTGTATATTAGCTCAATGGAAACATTTTGGTGAAAATTTTCGTTTTTTGGTATTTTTTTAACATATCTTCCAGATTTCTCAACCAATCAATATAAACCCGTACATTTTCTTTTTTTGCTTTAAAAACTGCGTAGAATGCTTTTTTTAAAATGAAAATCGAACGACGCATTCAAAAGTTATAGTTGTTTAAAAATTCACAAATTTTCGTTTTTTGGTATTTGTTGTAATAGTGTTTGTTGTAATTAAACTTAGCGGGAAGTTACATGGATGGCCTTTAGGGTCAACCGTTTTCCCAATTTTTTATTCATGAAGTATCCATTTTTACATTTTTTATTCATGAAGTATCTAAAAAACTAAATTTAAATAAAGTATTTAACTAATTTTGACAGAGTACCTTTCTAAAGTAAATGTTCAAAATGCTTCCCTTCTACAGCTTGGCAGTGTGCTAACCTGGAATAATATTCGTTTGTAACTTTTTGTATCATGTCTGGTGGTACACGAGTAGATTAATCAATTATTCTTCTCTTCAATGCTTTAATATCTGCAGGCTTTGTCTGGTAAACTTTTTGTTTAAGGTACCCCCAAAAATAGTAATCAAGAGGAGAGAGGTCTGGTGACCTCGCAGGCCATTCTATTTCTCCTCTATACAGTATTGTATACCTATCAAAAAGAGTTTGCCTCAAGATTAAGGGGGAAATACTGAATTTATAAATAGTAATTCATAAAGTAAAACGATATTTGTGTATTTATTGCTCAGCTGGTGGAATATTTGAAGTGTAGCTATAATATGAATGTTTCATGTTGTAAACTTTGTCAAAGATTTTCAAAAAAAGAATAAGAATAAAGTACTAAATTATTAATAGTCTATGGTACGTATTTTATAGATAACCCCCTAACCTCAAAATATACGTTTTTCAGTTTTCATATATACATAGGCTACCTTGTGTTCCTTTCTATTTATATTTATAATACGATGGCAAAATTGACATGGGGTGTTGAAGCTATGAATATTTTTATTTTACATTATGGAAAAGAAGAATGTTTGTAGAACATTCACACGAATACCTACAAAAACCGCGCTGCAGGCAAAAACCTTTAGAACAAATTACAATAATGTTTTGCAGTCGGGTTGCACTATAAAAACTAGCCTAAGTTTTTTTTTTTTTTTTTTTTTTTTTTGTAAAACATTAAAGAGACTTTGATTATGTTTACTTTATTGTAAAAGTATATACTTACAAGTTTTTTTAAGTTTTGTTTTTGAAATCTTAAACCTTGTTATACTATGGATCACGATCTTACAACTGCAATAAATCTTTAATAATAAATAATAATAATAATAAAAGAATAAATCGAAACATAACCCCAAAATATATATAGCCTACTGCAGTTAATAACCAAGTTGATCAAAGAAATTGGATTGGAATAATATGTTTTCTTTGACAAATCTTTGTTAAAAATTTCATCAAAGATCTTTGATAAAAGTTTGACCAAATATTTGACGAGTAACTTTGATAGCGTAATTTACCCAAAAGCCTCATTCATACGTTGAAATAATTTGTACCTCTTATTTTTATTTTTGTTAGGTTTTTATTTAAGAGCATAATACTTTTTAATTGCTTTCAACCTTTGTTAGGCCTGTACCGGTATTAGGCCTACACTATCAAAGTTCTTTGTCTTAGAGAACCTTTGACAAATAAATTTGTCGTGTGACAACTTTGATAAAAGATTGCACATTACACTGTTAAATATTGCATCAAAAAAATTTAATAGTTTAATACAAGCCTTATAACTGTTGTTTGCTCCAGTAAACGATAAAGCAACCGGCGACGCCAGCGCTTCTCTCTACAGCCGCATCTAAGCAGTGCAATTTCTTGACTCGTGGCAGCTGAGCGCGTTGTTGTCTCATTTCAAACCATTTTATAAATACATCTTTTGTAGTTGAGTGCTGAAAAAAATACTGAATATTCATTATAAAATTCCGGATCCGGCTTGCGATTCACTTTTAGTTGAACTTTTTTATTGTGTAAAGAAAAAAGTTCAAACTTAGTACTTAAAAATTGTCACTTAAAAATGAAAGGGATTTTAAAAAAATGTGAAACGCAAAACGGACGCGTATTGCAGGGCTCTATAACAAGGGCTATACCATTTTGCTCATTTACGGTGACCCAGTATCGATCGCCTATGACGTCACTGCGAAGACTACAACAGCGGACTTTTTGTGCGCGCTGTTGTTTACTCGCGGTTGTAACTCGACGGAAAAGCTGCAGTAAAATAAAATTTAGATATTCTTAATATACATAAAGTGCGGCTTCTAACAGTATAAAAAACTTTTATTTTAACATGTATTTCGAATTTTAATAATTGAAAATATTTGAGAATTATCACTGACTGACATGGAAAAGTTACTAAGAGAGGAAATTTTTATTTTTGGGTTACAAACAAACTTCCAGCGGGAAAGTTGTAGCTAATGAATTGATCTATACTTTTCAATTCACCGATTTGTGATAAAATGATTACATCATTATGAAATCGTTTTTAAATGAGTGGGAGGCGGTGACGCGCCGCCACTCCCGGATTGGTATTGTTTGATACTTGAATATTTACATCCTTATCCATTACGTTTATGTAAATATTGTTATTTTAAGGTAATATAGTAAATAACTTTACTCCAGGTGATTATGCCAGCTAGAAAAAAGTAAACATTTTATTTACATTAAAACATTATAAAAAAGATTTTCTAAAAAATGTGAATGGAAGAAGGAACAAAGTTGGGATTCGAAGCACCCAGGGATCTACTCTAATATAACTAAAATCCCTGTACATGGAAAGTAGACAGTTAAACAATCTAGAGAAAGAACAAAAACCATGGCAATTTATTGGTTGTCATCAGTCAAGAAATATAAGGTTTCTTCTCAAGTTAACAGTTTTATATTTTTATAACAATATCCCATCTTAATGGTAACTAATATTTCGTTCTTCTATGGTTTATAATTAATTGTTTATCTATTTACAATTTTCCTCTACTCACTGACGAATTTTATATTTTGTAAATATTATTAGCGCCATGTCGCTATCATTTAAACTAGAATATTCTACCTATAGAAAATGTATGTTTTCGAACAAGTGGCAACATTCTTTTAGAGGAATGATATTTTATTTAAAAGAAAGAGGATAGAAGGTTTTTCTTTTTATTGAAAAGACGAGAGGAAGAGACTTGTAAACACATGAACTATTTAACGTTCAATGATTGGTTAGTTAGAATAACTATTATTTCGAAATACTGATTTTTAAAACTCGACAAAAAATATTCCTGCGGATGCTGATTTAGTATTCTTACTTGTACCGCACGCTGTTCTTCCTTCCTAGCGTACCATTTATTGTTTTTGTCGAAATTGTGGGGAAACAATTTTCTTAATAATTATTTACAGGTATTATATAATATACTATATTCGTTTCATTTTTCTCAAGGTATGTTATTTTCTTAATATATGCTTGCACGAATAGTTTATTGTAGAGGTTTAAAATATTCTGCCCCCAGATGGAATTTAGTTATGTAATAGCTATGGAATTAACGTCAATGCCATTAATCTTAATGGTCGTTGTTCATCATAATACTTAATATATAATATTCATAAGCTATATCTAAAAACAAAGAAGTTCGCTTAAATATTAACAAGCAAAATGCAAGGAACTAGTAGATGAGACCCAGTATGGAAAATATGCATTTAATCACTGAAATGTAGGCCTATATTTAACAATGATTACATTCGTATTATCATGATACAGGTTTCTCCTGCAATCAGCTGTCATCCCTACAATAATAACTTATGGTCCCTAACCGTTGACTCTACGAAAAAGTATGAGATAAACTTCAAGTTATACTTAGGTAAACGGATCCCCAACTCAACTTCAACAGAAATGGTGTTTGATATTCCAAAAACAAAAGATGGCAAGATGAAATAATAGAAGCGGCTGGATGACGACTCAAGACGACAAAGTTGGAAACAAAGAAGAGGCCTTTGCTGAAAACCCGAACTTAGTTACACTAGTTTCTTTTTTGTTTGTCTTAATATATAACAATGAGCTTATTATTTTACAAAGAGAGTCAATTTGATTTGTTTGTTATTAATATTGTAAAGTTATTATAATAGTAAACTACTAATAAGGACTTTCATTATTATTACTCTTCCTAATCATTATCTACAATTCAAGAGTTTTAAAATGTATCAGTCACATTCAATGTACGTTAACTGTTTATTTTACACATGTTCTTACTGTATTCTTAGATCTAAATTCCACAACCAAACAATGAGGCCATCCTCGCTAGAAGAAGGGGTTGTGTGGACGCCTGACTCAGGTTACAAAGGATTTAAACAATATGAAAACATGCCCTGGCGTTCCTCAAGATCGACTTTTGCAAGTGATGTTTTTATGCTTTTAAATCTGAGCACGGACGATATCGACGACACGTGTTTCTTTGGGGGGCGTGGTTTCGTGGTAAGTTAAATTGTACTTCGTTTATTTAAATAAAAACATTTGGTTAAAATAAATTGAGTTAATCAGTTTGAGTACAATTATCTTCCAATCCTAGCTATACCCTTCTATTTGAGTTCGTCGACGCGTTTCGGAGTTCCTCCATTCTCGAGACTACTTCAGTAGGTCTCAGGGATCCGTCTTACGGGACAAAGACCATGCACAGGCAACTGGACGCGATGTCCCTGTGGCTGCAGAAATGGCGCATTAAGATAAATGCGGATAAATCTGATTCCATCTGTTTCAGGAAAAGGCGCAAAATTACAAGCAGAGTCCCTCATGCCATGGAACATGATGGGATGGCCTATCCCTTGGAAGCATACTGTCAAGTACCTCGGCTTACCGCTCAACTGCAGGCGATACATGCAGAACAAGGAAGGAAAGCGAATCCAGGGCAGCCTCTTACACTTATTAACATGGCTTAGCCCTTTGCCAGTAAAAGCTAAAGTGATAATTTTTCTGGTGATAGTGCGTCCTGTGCTAATGTACGCGTTCACTGCTTGGTGGAAGCTTGTCAGCAAATCCAGCAGGAAGAAACTGGAGACACTTTAGACAGCGGCTCCTCGCAAACTCACGCATCAGCCATGGTACGTGAGGAATTCCACCATTGTAGGGTCAGATTTCATCCCTACCCTAGACGTTTTTGCTAAGCGATGCACCTCTAAATTGTTTCAGGATGCAAGGTACTGGGGCTATCCTCACATAGCCGAGATCTGCAGGAGACTTGACATCCCGGAAGACGGTAGGCCTCGGCCTGCCGCCATTCTGGGCAACCCACCATAAGTTTCATCACGCCGCGATTTCCACGAGCAATCTAACTTGCATGCTTTCAATTTTTATGTTTCAGTGAGTGTTTAGTTTACAGCTTTCAGCTATGAGAGAATTCCCTAGATGCTGCTAACGCTCCCCTCAGGGGATGCTGCTAACGCATGCGGAATGTCTCTGTCCGTTCATGGTCCTGAGTGTGTAATGCACTTCTTTAGAAGATCAATGTGAATCACTCATGTGCCTGTGTTCGGTTCAGAAAGACTTCCACGTGGGGGAAGGGAGGATTTTAGTGGGTAGTGCTCATATTCTGGATGAGTCCCACAGTATCTCTCAGTAGAGAAGTCTGTGTAAATGCATTTCATGCTAAAAGAGATCGACGAACTCAAATAAAAAGGTTATTCTAGGATTGGCCGAAAATTGTACTCAAATTAATCATATGGATCCTACCAGATATAATTTGAGTTAGTTAAGTTTATTATCGTAAAAGAAAAAATATTGTTTACCTTTTATCATAAATTTAAATTTGAAATAAAATTAACCAGAGTTCGTTGACAATCGTGATCTTACGGAATGATCAATATTTAGCAAAAATCTAGGAAAATCATTATGTTGTACAACTAAAAACGTCTCAAAATGATATTTTTGTCGCCTGATAATCAGGTTTTGTTAGGGGGAAAAATTGAATTTAAAACAGATATTTAGTCCGTATTTGGTAAAGAAGTAAAATCTTTTATATTTTAATTATATTGAAAAAAGAAAACATTACAACAATTATTTGTTCGCATATTATGTTATACCGTTCACTCTTTCTTGTATGTTACAAAAACCAGTTTAATTCTTGACACCAACGAGATATTTCTGATGCTAGACAGAGCTGGTTACAGGTATTACATGCTACGGTACACATTCTGTAAAAGAAAACAATGAAGTAGAATGATGAGTCTTATAAACCAGTTATAGGAAACGGCATTTTATCAATATAAAACCATGTGTTGAAATTATTAATAAAGTTAATCAATCGTAGTTTTAATAAAATTATATTTTCGTTAAAAATATCGTTATCGCTTCAAAATATTAATTATAGTGAAATTTTTGTGTAACTCGTCTTTGAATGTGCTCTTTAGTTTTGCACAAATGATAAAATTGGGGACTATTGCATCTTTATTTTATTAAGAGAAAATACAAAATAAATACATTCTGTCCACAGCTTTACATACACAGTCCAGCAGATCTACCTACGCCATCAGATACAAGTATTTATGTAAAAGTGGATGAATTTACACATGTCAGAATAACTCCCGAACTGAAAACGATCCAACAAGAATTGAGATCCTGGAAACCGGAAGACAGGGGCTGTTTCTTTGAACATGAAAAACAACTTCAGTTCTTTCAATTCTACACGGAGAGAAACTGTGACATTGAATGTGAGACTAATTTGTCCATTAGTTTGTGTGGGTGCGCTGCTTTTAGCCAACCACGTGAGTTACCTGATATCCTATATTTATATATTAATATACAAAGTGATAAATACCATCTGAAACCATGATTTTTTTATATTAGTTACGTAGATATTTCATGATAATTGTTGTTTGTTGGTCAGTTACATGTTCAATAAAATATCAAGTTGCAATGTTTTTGTTAGTTTTTTGTTGAAAGATGAGTTAAAAACTAACGAATCTATTTTAATGGGACAGAAATTGTATAAAATACGATAATCTATTAATATACTATTTTAATAAAGATGTCTATTGATTTGATACAGGCAGAAGAGTTTATTGACTTGGCGATTTAAAAACATATTTCTAATCAAATAATTAATTTCACTGTCTCTCATGTAACATAAAATGTAAAACATTTTTATTGTTTAGGTTTGAATACAACGCTTGTCTGTGGGACAAAGAAATACAGATGCATTGAAGACAGTTTTAGTAAGTAGACACTATAATATAAGTATTATATTGTTTATTAGTTTGAAAAGAAAATATACACAAGAGTAGATCTGTCGGAGTTACTACGGATTTTTTAGAGCGTCGTTCAGGACGGCCGTTTGTCCTGAATTTAGATATGGAATTGTCAAATAATTGTCCTGGATTTGTTTGTCGTTTCAGAATAATTCCACAAACATTAAATTGAGTAATCCTAATCTACAAAACATATTACCGAAAATCTCAAAATGTAGCTGGCTGAGTTAAGAATTAATATCGAATAACACTTTATTTATCGGTCTGCTACTACTGATGAGTAGCAAGTGTACACGTGGATCATGTTGAAAAAAACCTCACTTGGGAAGATATTGAAAAAACTCAAGAGTTAATGAAAAAAGTACAGATGGGAATATATGTGAAGAAGCGGGTCGCGCAGGCAGGCGATTGTGTGTGGAAGGGAGGGAGGTATGGTATGTGTGGCGGGGTGGGGATGTGACTACTACCAGTAGTCTACTACCCAGACTGTTTTTTAAGGTCGAAGCGCGGCGCATGGCTTACTGTATCACTGATTTCCTACTAGTAAACCAACTCGGATGCACATCCATTTTTGTTTGTACACCACAAACAGAGTAAAAATAAGTAATGTTTCCCTTATCCCATAAATAAACACGGGGCGTCAACACTAGAATGTTTTTAGGAATGGTAGTAGACAACGAGACGAACCTCTGTCACCGACTGACTCGCAACACAGACCTACACGCTGTTAGCGCATGCGCATTGGCCGTCCTTGCTTCTGCGCATACAGCTAGCAGCTTCATCACATATATTTCCAACTATACTTTCTTCAGTTACAATAAATGAAAACGAACTTTATGACGAATATGTGTATGTGAAGCAATTTGTTAATAAAGAACAGATGAATTAATGGAAAGAGTTGAAAACTCTTCCTGAAAACAAATGGGTTGAGATCTTCACTCACTTTAGTAAAAACGATGTTCAATGTTCTAATAATATTAAAGGTTGCTGAATTTTTGCTTTGCCTTCTTGGAACAAATGCACCAATGGAAAGACTTTTTTCTTTATTGAACGATTTATGGTCACCAGAAAACCCATAATAAACAGTCGACACTTTAAAATCAAATTTGGTAACAAAACTCAAAAGTCAACTTTAATATGCCCTGCCAAGACTTTTATAAAATGTTAATTTCAAACAAAACCTTGTTAGAAAAAATTCATTCATCTGAAAAGTACAATGCCTAATTTATGTAACTATTTAACCAGTTTTATTTATACTTAAACAACATATCAAGAATATGATGTGTTGTATTTTTTAGTCTATTTAAATAATTAAAAAGTTTATTAAGATTCATTAATGCTAATAAGATGTGTGACATTTTTATTATTAGGATTTAACTGCCCTTATCTTATTATTCATGTTTTTGGTGTTTATGTTTTGGTATTAATATTACCTGTGGTAATGAGGGGAGGGGGAGGGCAATTATTTTGGAGCGCCCCGAATTCTGTACCAAAAAATATGAGCAGTCAAAACGCTTGGCCTTACTCAATTGACAACTCTACTTTATATTGAATATTTCACCCACTAAAACTAATCCAATTGTAATAAAACAAAAACAATTGGAAAGGAAATGATTTAAACTTATTTTTTTTTATTTATAAATTTGTTCTAAAAAGTATATTTACAAACGTAATCATCGTTTTAAAATTGTAATTTTCTGAAAACCTAATGTCGCGCGAATGAAGCCCAAAGAAATGACTCAACTTTGTTACTTCAATAAGCTCAATAACGCTCGACAGAAATATTTTGACAATCAATAATATAAAGATACCATTAGATTCGTCAAGATTTGAATTATCTAAAACTGCCTTCCAATCAGACGTCACTCTTATAGTTTCGAAAATATAAAGGTTTTTTTAAACCCTTGCAATTGGACAGTTTTCAACCAATGAAACAGCACATTTAGCATTCAAGATATCGCTTACAACTGGTTGTACTTCTATTTATATCTTTATATCGCTTTGTAGGGAAAACTTCGATCTTTCGTTTGGTGTAAAGTAAACTAGATTTTACTGGTTAGATGTTATTCATACAGCAGTGGGAAATACAGACTTTCGTTGAATTCAAAGCACCGTTTAAGGCTTGTCGCACACTGGATCCGCTCCGTTCCGTCCGCTCCGCTCCGTTCCGTCCGCTCCGCTCAGTTCCGGCAGTTTTCTCACACACTGCGTCCGCTCGTTCCGTCCGATCCGCTCAATTTTATCGTTAATATTTAGCGCCAACAGCCATTAGACTGTCATTGTTCGCATGTAAATTCTTTGTGTCGGCTTTTTCCATTGTGTGATTATGAGTTCCAGCAGTAGCGACGAAGAAACTGCTGTAATAGCATTGGCAATAGCTGCAGAAGAGGATGATCAAGTATCAAGGAAAAAAAGAAGATTGTGGGTGCACAGTATTAATGCCGCACGGGCTAGTGAGGGCGAGTATCATACGCTATTTTCAAGATTGAAAAATGACAATCAAAGATTTTTTCGATATTTTCGTATGAGTTACGAAAAGTTTATAGAGCTATTACACATCATAGAACCTACAATTCAAAAACGTCATACAAACTTTAGAAGAAGCATATCACCAGAGGAGTGGTTGGCTGTGACCTTAAGGTGAGATAAGAACCCACATCATAGAGTAATAACTTCGTTTTAAAACTTCATTGAAAACCATGTTATAAGTAAATTGAAAACCATATTTTTTTTCAGTTTATAGTTTTCTGGTGTTTGCATTAAGTTAATTTATAAAATATTTCTTATGGGAGTAGTAAGGGTGTCAAAAAGTCTTAGCTCGCAATACAGAATCATATTCTATGCATTAAAATAAATGAAAAATGTTCAGCAACTCTTTTGCTGCTTAATTTAGTCACAATCGGCCATTTTGTTTTTTTATAAAAACTCACTAAGAAATAGATAAGACAAGGAGTTCAAATTTTGTATGGTACTGTTAGAAGTGTACCAAACATAAAGACTTTATTTTTATTACTTTCAAAATGGTAGCCATACAAAATGTTTACTGTGGAATCTCTCAAAAACTGTTAAATTTGCAAAAAAAATAGATAAAATATTTTTCTTTTTTAATGACAAACAAAATGTTTTTTTTTCATTTCTATAGGTCAGGGATAACAGCGTTATAAACAAAAACTGAAAACATAATTTCAAGGTAATTGTCTACAACACCAAAATTGTTTGGTATTTGATGTATAGTAGCCTATGTTGTCCAATTATTTCATTTAAAAATAAATGCTTTCTTAAACTCAAATGATACTAAATAATACAGTAGAAATTCACTAATTCGAAATCCAAGGGAAAGTATTTTTTTTCAAATTAAAGGAAGTTTGAATTATCGAGACTTTGAATTATAGAGGTAAATAAAATTTGAATTATGCCTATATATTACCTATTACCGCCCGAGTTTAATTACACAATACAACTAACTGTCTATCTGTACACTGCGCATGCGCGGTGCTTCCGGCCTTCCGACCTTCCGCCAAAAATCGCTCGCTCTTCGAAAAGTGGCGGAAGCGGACGGAACGGAGCGGACGGAACGGACGGAGCGGATGCTATGTGCAGTTCCACATTTGATTACATGGTTTTCGATTTTTGGCGGAAAGGACGGAGCGGAGCGGACGGAACGGAGCGGATCCAGTGTGCGACATGCCTAAGAATGAGAACGCAAAGCAAGTCTGTTCCCACACTGATCCCAACGGTCATTTTGTATTCCCTTTATCCGAGCGAACTTTTGACAGTTTCTTCTAATTTTATGGAACAAGTATTACAATGTGAATTTACAAGAATACTGGTAAATTCTATGATTCATTCTATACACTTTCATATAATAATATTTCATTTTTGGGCAAAGGATATATTAATAAATTACTATTAAAACTAGGCCTAGTTTTGTTAGCAGTCTGTAGTAGGAACATAAAAACTGGTATTTTCAAAATAAGACGTTTGAAATTGATAAATATTTGTATACAGTTCTATTTAGAATTAAATTACGAAACTTTTTTATATTTATAAAAAAAATTACAAAAAAGGTTTACTTCTTTTTATGTAGGCCTAAAGTTGAACTTTTCCTTTCGTTACTGAATATTTTTTGTTTCTTGAGCTAATAACTTTGTAAATTTTACATCAATAATTTCGTTACTAGCATATATAAATTATTTGAATCTTTCTACAAAAAAGCTATGGAACACTTTTTGATTGGTTTAGCATGAACAGTTCTAGGGTTTGGGCGTTGGATTGGTAGTGGAAGTAATTTTTTTGATTGGCCGCCCCGATCCCCAGATGTAACTGTGTGTGGCTTCTTTTTATGGGGTTACCTAAATTAGCATGTTTATTCCCACAGCTTATTCAATGATGAGGATTTAAAACGAGTTCTACGGATACACAGGATTTCTTTTTAAAAGAGTACGAATCATTTGTTGTGCCCTGTTATCAGTGTGTCGCTGTGGATGGATTTGAGTAATTTAGACTTTGGTTTTAAGTGTTCCTTTATGTTATGTTATATCCTAGTTTTCTAATCAAATTGCCTTAGATCAATATAATGTGGCAGTAAAAATATTTTACAAAATCTACAGTAATTTAACTTAAATTAATAATTTAATTTTTGTT
This sequence comes from Philaenus spumarius, assembly GCA_018207615.1. Classification (NCBI taxonomy): domain Eukaryota; kingdom Metazoa; phylum Arthropoda; class Insecta; order Hemiptera; family Aphrophoridae; genus Philaenus; species Philaenus spumarius. The sequence continues at coordinate 161,116 of JAGFPH010000122.1, read as the reverse complement.
ACAAAATCAATAAGGTATAATTTAAATACCTATTTACAGAGGGAGAAAATTAATAACATTTTCATTATTCCATCATTTTGTTTCTGCAAGTGTTGTACTGCTAAAGTTTTCACAGAACTTTTTTAAAGCCTCTATTGAGGGGGGGGGGTGTAAAGTTTCAAAAAGACCTAAATTAATGGGCAAGCTATACAAAATCAAACGTTTAAACTTCTTCGTGGACACCCCGTATGTTACAAAGATTTATGCCACTTTCCTTATTTAAATTTTAATAAATAATTTTTATGTTAAATTTTAGTTGCGTTCAATGAGCGCCAACAGGATATGTATCGTGCATGCATGTGTCTTCCTTCATGTTCGGAAATTTCCTACAAAGTGGCGGTAACCAGTGTTAAAAGGAACTTTTCTTACTACTCTATGCAACACATTTATTCTTCAACCATCGGAGATACATTGGCCGAGTAAGTACGGTATTTGTCAGATCAAACTTAGCAGGATAGTATTCATGAAGCAAAATAATGCTTGATTATACTGTATATTTGTTTATTTAAACAGAATTGGTAATATTAATGGAAACGTAGGTATTCGGTATGTTGGTTTAGTTAGAAACAGAACAACGTGTATTTCTTTACGCATAATGGTGCTACAGGTAAACTTGGAGCATAGCCCGGTCACTGCTGAGTTCCAAACTAATAATAATAATACTAATTTTGTATTAATTTCTTTTTATGTACAATTAAACATATATTAATTTTTATTGTCTAGGCAATACCTAACCATATTTTCTTGTAACGAATGGTTATTGCATTTAACAAATTATACACAAAAAATGTTATCACAAAACTTAAATAAGAAAAAAAAGAAAATTGTTTGGTCTACCTTTTAGACATACAGATATGCAAAATGACATGTGCGGCTTGCTGAGGCAAGAGGACAAACAAGACAAGCAAACGGCAGAGAAAAATACGAACAATAAAAGCAGAGGTACAGATAATTATAATAAAATAAAATATAACTATACAAATATAAAAACTTAAAAATCACTTGGTTACTAACAAAAATGCAACAAATAGAACACCAATGTACAAAAACGAATAAATTAAAAATTACTTAGTTAAAGAGATTAAATCGTCAACCACTTCGTGTTTCATGAGCAAACTCTTATAAGAAATTAAAATGTTACTAATCTTTAATTCCGTTCTAAAGTGAATTGGAATCAAATTAAAAACTTTTGGGCCTAAAAATAAACGGATCTGTGGAAACAGGAGCGGTTTACTTTTGGTCGTTTTAATTGCATTGCAGATCCACTTCTTTTTGAATTATAAATTTTATCGGCATTTACATTCCCACTCATTATAAAAAAAAATCATAACTTTATACACATAAAAAAGTAAGTTAGTGTTTATTCATATCACATTGCTAAATTACTAATAAGTGAAAGGTTCAATGAGTTTCAAAATATCTAAATTTTGTATTAAAAACTTGTATCTTTTTGAGAAAATTATCTAAGTACTTACACAATCTTGAGACTTATTAGCCGAATTTTTGAAGGAAATAAGAGCTATTACACTCGACTCAACTTAAAAATGGTTGGTCGGAGGAGGGTAAAACTTCGTTTCTACACGTTTCAGAACATTTGGGGGACGATACCTAAAATTCATTAATTTATATTATATGTATAAGTTTTATTCCCGGATTGATAAGTGGTAGGTTTCTTTTATACAGTTCCCGGAACAAGGAACAAAATTCATAGAAAGCTCCCAATAAATGATTTTTCACTATCCATGTAAGGTTTTTGCGCAATTTCTCCCACTCACTCATAAGCCCTAGTACAATTTGTGACTGTATCATTTGAAAGACAATTAAATTTAATATAATAATATGCAAAGGTATTTAGGTACAGTTCCCGGAACAAGGAACAAAATTGATAGGAAACTCCCAAAAAAAGATATTTTTACTATCCTTGTAAGGTTTTTGCGCAATTTCTCCCACTCGCTCGTAAGCCCTAGTACAATTTGTGAGCTGTATCATTTGAAAGACAATTACATTTAATATAATCCTATGCAAAGGTATTTTAGGTACAGTTCCCGGAAAAAGGAACAAAATTGATAGAAAACTCCCGAAAAATGACTTTTCATTATCCATATCCGTGTAAGGTAATTGCGCAATTTCTCCGACTCATAAGCCCTAGTACAATTTGTGCGTTAAATCATTCGAAGACAATTAAATTTACTATAATCCTGTTCAAAGGTAGTTTTTTTACAGTTCCCGGAACAAGGAACAAAATTCATGGCTCCCAGTATTTAATACTAGTAATTAAGTAACAGTAAAACAGTAATTAAAACAGTAAAATTCGGTTATAGTAATGTGGCAGTGCTGCGCTTTTCTTTTTTTTTTTGTAACCCTATGTTACGAGTTTCAGAATGTATGTTTCATCTTCAGACACGAACGTGAGAGGTCGTTAAAACATTAAAACAATATAAACTTACTAAAAAATTAGTTTTAATAATTAATTATAAAAATATCTACCGAGAAGAAATATATCTCTGCATAATATTCTTTCTCAAAATTGTGAAATACCTTAGTCAACTTTCCCCTCCCTCGCTACAGCAATGATAGAAGTTATCTGAATATTTACACATGAAAAGATTACTGAGTTTAATATCATTTAATTTGAAATAAATGTGCTTTATAAACAAATTAAAACAGTATAATGTGTTATAAACATAGTTGTGTATGCCTGTGTTAGAGTCAGGGTAAATATACTCTAATAAGTGCTGTATATACTTTAAGAATGTTATATTAAATTTATTTTAATTTCATTAGTAGGCTTATTATCGCATGTAAATAATAATAATATAGGGTGTTTCAAAAACTACGCAACCCTATTTTTAATAAAGTGAATTTATTACTTTAAAAATTAGTATAACATTATATAATTATAAAATATTCAAATCACCTTTAAACTTGTATAATTAATGTTCAAAATAACTTCCTCCGTTGCAATGCAGGTTCGAACACGTTTCATAACATTTGCAGCCACTGTTCGTATTGTTTACTCAGTATTGTTTGAAACCTCACTTTCAATGTTATCCTTAAATTCGTCAAATGAATGGGGGTTGTTTTGAAAACCTTACTTTTTAAATATCCCCAAAGGAAAAGTCTGCAGGAGTAAGATCTGGGGATCTTGGAGGCCACAATCCTTTTGATATCAAACGATGGCCAAAAATTTCCGTACACATATCCAGCGTTTCATTAGAAGTATGACACCAGCAATATCATTCGTGCAAATCTAACAAGGCTATAAATTGTTTAATTAAGGTGCAATAATCCACACCATCTACAGATTTGTCGAAAAATATAGGCCCTATAACACGATGCCGGGAGATCGCACACCAAACACCAATTTTAGATGCGTGTATATGGCTGTTCATGTAACCATCCTAGAGAAACCATACCTCGTCACTAAAAAAAAAAAAAGATCGAACATTTCAATACCCTTGTCATTAACAAGAGAACGCTTCCAACGATAATACTGTTGACTGTAGATGGTCAACTTCTTTCATTTCATGAATGATAGTTTAAATTTTTTTAGTAGCCCTAAGCGGTAGATAGTGAAAGTCCAGCCTGTGAAGATAACTTTCTAAGTGATTTGCTGGGTGAGCGATTCGAACGTTCTTTCACATCGTCCAGAACTTCCACTGTTAACAGAGATGGTCGACCTGTGCTTTTCCGATCATGTACACTGCCAGTCACGAAATTTGCTAAACAGACTCGATATTGTTGACTTATTAGGTACAGAAGAATAATTGGGAAATTGTAACTGGAACTCGTCTTTTATTCGTTTGTAAGATTTATAAGCACAATAAGTCTCAATAATAAACACAGTTCATCTTTAAAAAAAGACATAGATGAAAATACACACACACTACCTCTAATGAATATTAGAATAGCATTATGATAGTGCATTACATGACGAGTCAGCAATGAGAACAGTTTCGCCAACTGATATTTGGGGAAGACAAATTTACCTATGTGTAAATTTACCCATTCGTAACCTTCTTCAACTTCGGGTTGCATCGTTTTTGGAACACCCGTTATTATAAAAGGAAATTCATGTCTAAATGGGAAAAAGTACAATACTGCTCATATACAAACAAGAAACAGGATAGAAAGAGCATTTGGGGTTTGGAAACGCAGATTTCCATGCTTATCCATAGGATTAAGAAGCAAATTTCGAAAAACTTAAAAAATAATAATCACAACTGCCGTACTTCATAATATTGCAATTAATCTGAAAGAAGAACCTCCGTTTGGAAACTTAGTTTTAGAAGAGTTTGATGAAATTCAAATAGAAGGAGCTGAAAATAAATTTGCAGTTCCAAACAATGTTATTGCTACAGCTTTTAGGAATTAATAAATGTTATAGGCCTATGTCAAGAATAAATAAATAAAATTCAGTACCTACTGTGAATTATTAATAATTTAAAACATATTTAAAATAAGTAGAAAAAACCATGAGAAAGTATACTAGTTACTTACAGTAAATATTAGATAAACAATATCTTATACTTGAAAGAAATCTCAACTAATTCATCTTTTTAAACATCCGTAAAGTTTTTCCCTCTATCTCTTTTTGTGGAAACTTCAGCCTTTACTGCACAGTACAAAATAAAAATACCCAACTAGTTATAACAGTAAACAAATCTTCTGGTGTGGAAATTCAATACAAAATATAATCTAAAAATGCAATGTTTTGTGAACAGCTGATAAAATCGGCCATTTTGTAAGTTTATTGGTTCTATAAAAGTTATGGAATTGATAAATCGTTCGATAAATATTCATCCTATAAATGTCTTTAAGAAACACACGTAAATTTATCGAATACATACATTTATTGAAACTTTAACTATTGAACGATTTATCAGTACGACTGAGAAACCGGGCCTTGGTATTACCAGTACCAATGAGATAGTAAAGAAAGAAAATCTATTTTACATCACATTTCAAAGAAATGTATTATACTATGGACTCAGTTTTGGTTCAGTTCAGCTTTCATTTCGATTTGGTTTATATTCTTAGGAAATCGTGGAACTTTAATACACAGTCATGTTGTTTTCTTTGTTTACAGTCAAAACTTTGCAGCATTAACGATGATTTTGCAAACCAGAAAGATTATTGCAATGAAGCGTGTTGCAACGTTCGGTCTCAGCGACTTTGTAGGTGAGTTAAGTTTGATTCTTTTAGGTAATGCAAAGGAGGATAGTGTGTGTTGCCGAAATTGTAAGCCCCTAGAGCTATTTGGACAAATCAAGTATAGTAAAATTAATCTAGGTACTGAAATACATAAAGTAATGAAAACCTCAAAACGACTGCGACTACCAGGGGCGGATCGTGGGTAAATGGCGCCCTGTGCGAAGCGTGGTTCCGGCGCCCCAACACGTACCGAGCAACCGGCGGGAGGGGGGGGGGGTTAGAAAACAGAGGGTCCCGGGGTGTTTTGAGATGTTATAAGTAGTACTGGGTGCTTTATAAACAAAGGTAAAATGAAGGATCGTGCCTTGGTGTTCATTCAACTGTGAGGAAATAGTTTTTTTAACTATAACATCAACAAAAGTATTAACAGTTTTATATTTTGCTCTTAACACCTGTCAAGTTGTAATAATACATCCACTGGAATAAAAGATATGTCAAGGAAAATTTTTAAATTCATCTCAAATTAAAATTGTATACATTTATTTTTACACAAAATTTGATTGCATATAATTTGAGATTTCATTTTGCTTGATATTTTTTTAAACTCTCCAAGCTTTGGTTTCAGAAAAGTCTTTGATTAATTCATCTGTTTTAATGTTTTGCAAAACATGAAACTCGATTAATATTAGGGCCAGTCCAACCTGCCGCTCTTGGCAAGAGGTAGATCTTAAATATTTTTTTATTATTTTAAGCTTTGAAAGGCTTCATTCTCCAGATGCAACAGTAACTGGTAGAGTAAGACCAATTTTTAAAGCTACACAAAGATTGGCAAAATTTTCGCATAAGGAAGAAGATGTCAAATAATTTAAAATTTCCATGAGATCTTTAAGAGGACGGCCTTTGATCTTGATCGACGTAAGAATAATTAGTTCTTGGAATAACTGATATCCCTCTATATCAGAGTGACTTCCATCTGTTAATGCGATTTGCAGTTCAGCACACGTTTTTTAAGGTCTTCTTTTTCTACTCTTGTTGCATTTCGTCATAGTCAAAAGCATTTTATACATAAATCAAAAAAGATTTTGGTGATGTCAGAGTTGTTCAAACCTTTCCTGCATTGAAGAAGTTGCTCTGACAAGTACATAAAAATAAAAGTCTCTCTTAATTAAAAGCGATCTTTGGATTAGTAGTTGGTTCGTCTGAAGACTCGTCATCAAACTGTTTTTTTTTCCTTCTTGGGCGAAGTTGTTCCTCTTTTTCAAAAGTTGGCTCAATTTCTAGAGTTTCAGCCACTTCCCTCGCATCAACAAGTGTTTCCTCAAATCCTTTGTCTGTATTTAAAAATAGTTGCATAGTTTCTGCGGAGCGGTGCCCCGAGTGGTGGGGTGGGTATGGAGGATTATTTCACCCCCATCGGGCACCACCTGTCACAACACAATTCCATATAACCTCCTCAAATCAGTCATCAAACTTGTTAGTAACCACATTACCGGCATAATCGATTGACTGATGTGAGAAATAGACCCATTACTGTTCCAATAATTATTAACATGTCGATCAAAAAAAGCCTTCGGGTAAGCTCAGGCGGGATTGGCGACCGGCCGGCTCGGATTCTCGGAAGTATAGACTTCGCCGCGCAACCCCACCTCCAACACTTTTAGTTTCCTGTCGCCTCGTGCACTTTTGTTGTTATAATATATCAAATCTTTGTCAAAAGAATAATTTTATATTATTCTCCTTATTTCCCAATTGCAAGTACCACAATTTTTTTTCCATCGCCATGGCGCCCCGGCGGCGCCGATGGCACCCTGTGCGGTGGCACAGGTCGCACATGCCAAGATCCGCCCCTGGCGACTACCTAAGGTTATCATGAAAATAAATAAAATAAAATTCTAATTTTTTTCGTCTTATAGTATGCGGGTATTAATCATTTACTTTACGACGTCTATAGCAGTCCATAGTATGTCCATAGCTTGTGCCAGCTGTTTCGCCACTCACTGGTGAAATTGTCAAGCTTGTTCACAATTATCCCAAAATGTGTGCACACAATCTTTGCTCTGTAGTGTCACAAAGTTTGTAGCAGTGTATGTTCGATGCCTAATAGGTTTTATTAAGTAAGATTCACTTAATGTTTGTTTAGAATATGAATTATGAGTTTTTAGATTTATTGGCTTATGATTTTTAAACTAAATAAAGGCCTCACAATGCATTCGTCACTTTCAAGAATTATAACTGAATTTTTCAACAATATAGAAACTGAATATATTTTTATCCTCATCACATGATTTGGACAGATAATTTACTGATGTATTAACACTGCACTGGGTATATGAGACCTAAAAATCTAGTACTGTAAGGTGAGTGCTAGAAATTGTTTTGTTTAGACAGAATCAGTCAAAATCAATGCTTAAAATTGTATACAGGGTGATCAACTCAAGGAGGGAGGAGTTTACAAATATTTTAACTACATATTTTTTAATTTCTCAAAAAAACAAGGAAAGGTTTTTGAAGGAAATGAATGATTCAAAGTTTGCTGTAAAATTAATACTTTCTGAGAGCCCAATGGTGGCCTCCTTTGAGTTAATCACCTTGTACATTAAATTCGCATACAAAACAGCAAAAAAAATAATCAGTTTAAATAAAATAAACGGTACCAGAAACTGGCACATACTTGCTCACAAACATATTTAAATTATTAAACGGATTCACTGTGACTTCATAATTTTGTAGGTGGGGTAGGAGAGGTGATATTAAAGTTGGAGATTAACTAATTAATAAATATTATTATTATTAGCTAGAGAGAAAACTATTCGATCGATTTCAAACATATTTGCACCAAACATGTAAATTAAACCTTTATAGATGCACGAAAAAGGTTTTGAAAATTTTGAAAAAAAACCTCTTTTAGGCCAAAAACCCCCAAAAATTAGTTATTAATATTATTATTAGCTAAACAAGAATTTTTAGAATGATGCTGTTTTATTTTGCATATGGTAGGGTACATTTAGAGCTACAAATAAACAAAATTTTATCAAAATCATTATAGCCGTTTTTTATAAAAAAATAATAACTGATTTTTTAGCCAAAATGGGGGTTGTTTTTCCAAATTTTTCAAACCCCTTTTCGTGAATCTATTATAGGCATAATTGACATGTTTGGTGCAAATTTGTTCGAAATCGATCAAATAGTTTGCTCTTAGCTTTGTATACATACATGCATACAGACATACAGATAGACATTTTGTGAAAACCACTTTTTTGGACTCAAAATGGATATGTCCACAAAAATCTCAACATCGATTTTTTTACAATCACTATACTTTCTCTATAAGTATAGAGAGAAAGTAAAAATCTCTGAATGTGTGAACAGCAGTTTTACAAATTAAAAATATAGTTAATTGTTTGAAATTTTTGTTTCAGCCAACATCGGTGGTCTCCTTGGACTGTTCCTAGGATTCAGTTTTATCAGCCTTCTTGAAATTATTTACTTCTTATGCCTGAGATTTCGAAAAAGAAATCTAAATAAAACCAAATTAGGACCTACACTCGAAGAACTACCTTCAAATACTAATTATAATCATACATTCCTAGTGAAATAGATCATAATTTTAGAAATAGATATGTAAACCAACTCACTAAATATTTTCAAATTTCAAACTTATTTTAAATTTCAACAAAATATGTATATTTAGTTCTTTAAGAATTAGCTGATTATTTCTTATCGTATTGCAGATTTAGAAGAAAAGTTCTTATAGTCTAAGAACTAATCTTTATAGTTCCCAGGCTATACCTAGTGTGTCCTACAGTGTGTCCCAGGAGAAAATCATTTTACAACTAAGTTATTGGATTTATTTAAATTTGTTTCATATACAAATCTGTAGAAATTTGGTGTATTTCTCAAATTCTAAATACGTTTTGGTTTTAGGTTAATCTTTGTTGTAGTAAACAACTACGAAATATTTTTTTTCTGTTTTTGTTGTTAACTTGTTTTTACTTTCATATAAATTTCATGTTGTTTGTCGTTTAAAAACGTTATTAAACAATATAAATACCGATCTTAAATTTTAACTCTGTTAAATTTAATTTAATTGTTATTTAATTCTAAAGTTATAATAATAAAAAAGAAAATGTGTGCGTTCGTGGGACCCCGTCAGGAACGTAGTTCATCACGCCTTTTCTTAAATTATTTTACCTGCCTTAACGGCAACTTAAACACTTAATTTTAATCTTTCAATTGCCGTTTATTATTAGATTGTATTTTATACAAATATTTACTTGTTTCCATAAATTTAACGTTCTTATAATAAAGGTGTAGAATTAATTATAACATCAAAGCTATGATGGTAAACACAGTTAAATGTCCATTCATTGTAAATACATTCAATAAACATAAAATGTTCGTTCATCAGTCTCTAGGCCTAACCTAAGATTATTGTGTGTATGTTTATTTATTTTACCTGTCTTAACGGCAACATACGTACAATAATTTTAGGTTAGGTCTAGACTTAAAATTACTTTCTAGGTCTAAACTTAAAATTACTTTCTAGGCCTAACCTAAAATTATTGTATGTATGTTGCCGTTAAGGCAGCTAAATAAATTAAGTATACATACAATAATTTTAGATTAGGCCTAGACTGATGAACAAACATTTTATGTTTATTGAATGTATTTCAGCGCTTGAAGATAATATCTGAACTACGCCGGACGGAACTGATCGTCTCTTAATTTAAATTGATGAACCAAAACAAATGTTTCTTGAATTTATTTAGATTCATTGTCAAAGCAACCAATTTTGTAACGCTTTTTCATTACTCGTATTTTACATTTTTCGTTTCCATAGCAACCAATCGTTACGCACTACATTTTCTATTTGTAATTCCTACCGCAACCCGCGTTAAGGAACTTCGTTCCAAAAAAATAGTTCCAATGCGTTTCGTCCGAAATAGATGACTGTCTTATTGTCTGGAGGTAATAGAGCTCTAACGCACTGCAAGTACTTGCATTTTCCAATTTCTTTGGCTAACTGAATTTGACACGTCTCAAAAACCAGTCTTTACGAAAAAAACGTTTGCACCTATTCTTTTTCTTAAGGCTTACACTTGTGCAGTTTATTAAAATAACAATCGCAGCCGCTACCTACTCTTCGTCAAACATGTTTTCAGCACAAACACTAGCTCATGACTGTAGAATGAGATTGCCCTTGAGACGCTTGAGAAATTGCTTGGGACAAAAATCACTTTCGACCAGCGTACTGGTCACCCAGCAATCTTATTGCCGAACTGATCGCCTCGTGTACGGCTAACTTATTATGTTCTAGTGGATTATAAATACTTCCTTTAGCGAATAAATAGTGCTTTATGTTTATTTCAGCTGGAATTTCTTGAATTAAATTATGCATTTTATTTTCATTCAGATTTTCTGTAGCCTCAACAGTGTTAAACAAATAATGTATTCCAAATTATTGAATAATATATTTAAATATTAGTAAAGGTTATGTCTAATAATTGGTTTATCCAACCCGGCATCCTATACCAACACAGTAAACACAACAATATTGTATATCTACATTCGTTGTCATTATCTTTAACTTAGCTTTTATCCTCCATCCGATTGTTTTGACAATTACATCACCTGAAAGGGAATCAAAAGGGCTACAAAAAAGGTATCTTGACATTTTTTGTTAAAATGTACTGTTTTTGAGTAGGACCTAATTTAGGTTTGAAATTTTCAAACAGCCGCCATTTTGAAACTCATGATTGGATTTAATCACTTATTTTTCTTGAGATTTAAACTAAGTTTGAACTCAACAGTCAAACCGTTCTCTAGATAAAAATTATTTTGTACAAAAAACAAAATGACGGATATCTAGAAAACGAAGCGTTTTCGGGTCTGTGTTTATGTGAACTTTTTTTCTTATTTTGATCCATAGAACCATTCCCCGAAGTTTGCCACTTTACTTATGGGATACCCTGTACAGGCCTACTATTATATTTTAACAAGCTTGTGTTTAGGAATACTGCACATTAAATGCCAAGATCATTTTTACATAAACATTATAAAATTACATACTTGTTTTTAAATATTAATACTCTGGGAATGTAGGTTTACATCAATCAGGTTTATCTAGGCTTCGTGTTTTAAGAACATAATTTATTCAAACAGTGAAAACTCACGCCCGTAATGTTTAGTTTATTTATTTATATTCGATAATTGTCGCTGGATATCGACTTAGTGAACACTGTAAACAGTATTGTTTTAAACGTTGGCTGCAATTGTAGTTGTTGAGGCAAGTAATATATATTATTATAATAATAAGATTGTAAACAGTTTAAGTGTCTGCTGCAACTCCGCCATTTTGGATCGAATGTCCATATTAAACTCATTGTCAATTTATATCACAAAGAATTAACAAACTGAATAGGGGAAATACTTTGGTTTGTTATATTGATAGTCCTTTTTCACTAATCGAGTGAGCAAACAATATTCTAAACTGGTTCATTATTCGTATTCCTAGTTCCTGTATTAGTATCCACATTTATCTAAAAAAAATACGCTAAAAGTAAGAAATTACTGCCTGAAGAGATATGGCGTTTAATCAATTATTTGTTTATTAGGGCCAGAACCAATCAGTTAAAACTAAAAAAAGAGTGTAGCCTATATTTGTAACTTTTAGCATAACTTTACTCGGTATTTGTTGTAGGCTACTTGGATGTTCAACAATTTCTTAGTACTGTATTTATATTATTAAATTCGTGATGTGAAGTATTTAAATTGATTGTTAAGAGAGTTTAAAAGGTTAAATTAGACATGACAAAGTAAAATGCCAAAGTATTTTTTAAAGAAGCTAAACATGTCAATTTTTAGACTGAAAATGTAAACAATAAATAGCAAAAGATTATCGATGGATGAGTAGCTAAATTGCTTAGGCAACCCCTTGTCTTATTAGCGAATTTCCTTAGGAAAAATTAGCTATTTATTGCAGTGACTCTTATGATGAGACCTAAGGTCAATCATCCCCACAGATCATTGTCCCCAGATCAAGTTTTGGGGTGTGATTAAAAATGATACATATATATTATGTACACTAGAGAAGGTCTAGCATGTAGAGATACGCAGTAGAGTCGGAGTTGATTCGAATAGTGGGGGGTCAGAAGGCTCAGTCTTTATTAATACTTCTGTCTGGAGGCGAATAAAATATTTCAATAAATATATTCCATTATTGTACTTGTAGCCATATCCGATTGCTATTAATATAATATAATTATTTAGTACTTGCCTTAGCAATCCTTTTATATAAGTTTTATCTCTCGTTTACAGCTGTTTCACCTTTTCATCTTCAGGCATCACTAGAACGTTTACAAAAACATTTTTCACAGTTACACTTAATAACATAGATTAATTTGGTGTTTAAACCATAAATAAATAAAACATTGTACGTATAAAACACAAAACGACACTTGATAAAACATGTGAGAGACTTGCTAAGTTTATTAATGTCACAGTATGTGACTGTCATCAAATCTAAAAGATATTAAACTGGCAGTCAGTAGCAGCGTGGGGGAGGCATATTATCTATTAAATCAAATATTAAGTTTGCTTGGAACTGAGTTTGGTCATTTAATAATATATCTTTATCCTTTTTGCAGCTATTGTAAATATGGTAGGCCTCCAGAGTGTTCAATTTACGCTCCTTACTGCAACAATTCAATATTTCCATATTTGTTTCTATGTCAGTATAAGAATGGGATGTATATGAAATATGTTGTACTGTAATTTATTTTAATGTATTGAACGATAATCTGAAGATGGAACGAGTTCCGAAACGCGTCATGTAAAATAAAGCAAATAAACTACTTGAACTGTACAAAAAGTTACATAGACGAACATAATTATCCTATTAATCATCAGTGACTTGTTCAGAAACACAATGCGTTTTAATGATAAAGTAAGTGCTGTTGACAAGTCTGTCGTGTACGGATAGTGCTTTGACTCAAAGGCCAAAAATGGTCACTATTACCAATGAATACAGAACTTATAAGAAGCGCAACGCCCATGTTAAAGATTCAGCCTAGTTTTATTTGAATCCGGCAAGCTTAGCGCGGCAGCCGCTAGGTAGCGAGAGCACTACTGTCGTCAGCGTCCATTTAAAACGTCTGGCATGGCCTCAGGAAATGCCCCTCGGACCAGACCACTTGTACTCTATGTTTTTTGAGTCGCTGATTCCGAAAATTGGGGTCCCGCGGCTATAAAGTCCCGGCGTCACCCTTAAAAATTCAAAAAACCACCCTTTTTAGGGGTTTTTTCACTATAACATTTATTTATGGCACCTCCAACTAATGATATGGAATGGACAAATTACGATTAAAATTTAGAAATTTAGTAGCCCATAGAAACATTTTATTTACCGTCTTTTCCTAATTTTGCGTCAAATTAGGGTTGGTTTCACCCCCTACGGCAAACCCTTGTGGTGCATTTCTTGGTCGGTTTCTATGGGGCTACTACATTTCTAATTTTAATCATAATTTGTGTATTCCATAGCATTATTTGTATGTGTCAAACGTTGTTGTGAAAAACCCCTAAAAAGGGTGTTTTTTTTTTATATTTAGGGGTGATGCCGGGATTTTAGAGCCGTGGACCCCAATTTTTGGATCAGCGACCCAAGTAACATGAAGTACAAGTGTTCCGGTCCGGGGGGCATTTCCTGAGGTCATATTCCACGTGTGTGAGTGAGACAGAGAATAAGCCAGCCATTCTCACTCGTATAATAATTATGTCTCACTCGTACCTGGCGCGGAGGATTTATGAGTCACAGACGGGTGGAAATTTTCAGCTAGCGCTGTCTAACTGCTGCCGCGCTAAGCTCGATTTGGCGGCAACCAACCGGGCTGACTATGCTCCATAAACGTTACCCTTTTTATAAGTTCTGTATTCATTGCTATTACTGAAAACCACAGTAGACTTCTTCAGCAAGTCCTGCAGTCTACGAAAGATACCTTCGCTGAAAATGACTATGAGTAATAGGCTACGTCTTTGAGAAGAATGTTCAAAAACCTTATTGGATTCCCGTATAGAATAGAAACTGTAAACCTTTAAATGTAAGGGACAAAAAATTTGGGTAAATTATCGCATCAATGAAATTCCTTCTATGTATGTTTTTCAGACAGAAGTCATTTATAAGTCATCATCAAACCATTTATCAATCAAGCAAACAACAGTTTTTTTTTCTTAGCGAATTTCCATAGGAAAGATGAGCTTTTGAAGTGACCCTTGTGGTAAGACCTAAGATCGGGAGTAGTAAATGAGCACCGATCATGGTTCCCAGAACACTTTTTGGAGTGTCATTAAAAATTATATATGTATATATGTGTTCGCACTCTTAGCGGCCGCATTTTAAGTCCGATTTGGTCCAAATTTTGGTTGTCTACGTCGCTGGACAGTTCGTTAGCCAAAAAATTTCAACGACCGGAAGAACGTTTTTTGAAAGGAAGTAAATATTTTTGAGATTTTTCCTACAAGAGTGAAACTTTTTTAGAGTTTATTCTGAAAAATATTATTAGCTGCACATTTTGTTTTTCTACGCAACATTTAGCTCGTTTTATTCCCCCAAAATTGATCAAAATGTTTTAAGTACTTAAAACTGCGCTGCATCAGGGAGAGGCGTACAGGGTCCGTATTTCGTTTAAGATGATAACGGGAATACTGATACTGTAAACCAGGTGCGTTACAGAGAGAACATCCTGCAACCTTTTGCAAGAGATCTGAAGAGGTTTTGCCGTGCTAGCAATCTGGTTTTTGGTTTCCAGCGGTTCCATTAAGACGGCATCACCAGTCATACCGCTCTAGGCACTATTGCTTTACTTTAAAGAAAGTTAGGCAAGCACCTGATTTCTCGAGGAACACATTTTCCATGCCCACCCCCACTCCCCCGATTTCACCACCTGTCGCTTATGTGTGGGGATTGATGAACAAAATCACCTTCCGAAATGAATCCTTTTCACAATCATGTTCAAAGATCTTCAGCAACGCTACGAGAGTTGCCTAAACTTAATGGAAGTCATAAAGAACTTGTGTGTGTTAAAAACTTAAGTTTTCCTCTTCCTAATACTAATTAGAATAAAAATAAAACATTCAAAACTATTTCAATAATGCTTATTTTAGCGCAGAGGCTACTGTAATTACAAATCTTATAAAAGTCCTGTTGTTCATCAGAATGTATCTACGTGAGTTGCAACCATACTACGACAAGTCTCTGACAATCAGTATAAGAAGAAGAACTTCAACGCAAGATGTCTTTCAGCAAAAACAGGACCAACAGAAGCCGGCTGCTCCGGGGCTTCATTTGGGATTACACAAGCGGATCTTTGTCGGGATAAAGGATTTCTTTTACCTGTTTATGGCTACATCGTCAATCCATGGTTTCAATCACGTTACCAAGGAGAAGAGACACTTGGTGGAACAGTAAGTTTTTAATTCGTGTGACTAAAAAATTATAAATATAAATTGATCCTGCAAATATACTTGTGTGAATACAGTACACTTTCTGACTATGTACACCAACCTAAAGGTATGTCTTATGATTTGGAAGAAAAGTACACAAATGTCTGGTGTAGATTTAGTAGTAATTAGTTTTTAAACATACACATAAAGCCCTTAACGGTATAATTGCCTCGAGTTGCAGTTTAATATTATTTTATAAAAAAGAACAAATATTTTGATTTAGTAGAAAACAAATAAATAAATCACTCAAATATTGAAATCATTTCGTAGAAAAAGTATAAATAGAAAATAAAATGTTAATACCATTTAATGCCATTAAAAATACATAGCCCAGATGATGGAATATGTTCAGTGTTGATATAGTAACCATCCGCTTACTTATGTACTTCCAATAATACAATCTAATATCAATGTTTAGAATTTGTATAAAGGTTTTTTTTTTGTGGAAAAACTACGTCTACAAACATTAATTATTACATTTTTTTAGATATTTATTTCATTTCCTGATAATATATTCAATCACATACAAAATAAAATAAAACATTTAGAACATAACTACACTATAATAAAGTATAAAACAAAATAACAACCTGTAATATAAAATAAAACTTAACTTTTAAACGACTTCCCCAATCACCAAAGCGATGTAGTGCTTATGTATCTCATGTACAAAGTGAATGGAGGAGCAATATGCATGAGAGGGAGAATCAGAGGTGGGACTCACGGTCAACGTGCGGGGAACAAGTATATGCTCTCCTGAAAAGGACCTTAGTCGCTATTTCTAACATCGTGAATCTTCGTTGCCATTCACGTTTTGGATGTTCGAGAAGATTTCTCAACAATAGATAGTGAAGCCCAAAGTTTATTGACATCAGTAAATAAACCATGCAATGAAGATGGAATCAAACGGATGAAAAGAAGAAAGAAATTTGATGATGAGACTCCATCCCCATCCTCAACGGATAACGAAGTAATTTTACAAGGAAGGGATAAAGTGAGAGTGGAAATGTCTAGTGAAATTTGTGGAAGACTTGTTTCTGATGAACTAAAAAACAGACAAGGAAAACTTAAACATATTTTTTTCATTTTCCAGAACTTGTTTTGCGTTCTCAACTTTCAAGAAGTCATCTGAAGTTTATTCTAATGGCATTGACGGGTCACTGTTGTTTGACGGTTTGAGACACTTTAATGTGTTCCTTAATATGTTTGAAGAAACCAAGACTACAAATACTTTAGATGAAGGAACGAACTTGAGTAAGAACACTAGAAAATGGTATAAGCTTATAGTGACAAACAACTGTTCAAAGAAACCTTTCCCAATCTAGAAACTATCCTGAAAATATTTCTTACAATACTTTTCTTTTTACAAATCAAATGCTTCGGGTAATAGATCCTTTAGTGCTTTAAAGAGAATAAACAACTATCTTCGCACGACGCTTTCGGAAGACCACCTGAATAAATTGGCAATACTGTATAGGCTATATTTAAAGTGAAACTTTGAAAAATATCAGCTATGACAAACTTCTAGCCTATACACATTTGCTGCTCAGAAAGCCAGAAGAAATGTGTTCATTCTATGCCTATAAGAAATTATGATATTTAGAAAACAGTTTAAAACAATGTTATTAGCATTAAAATTATTACTACTATTGTTTCCAATGGATCCTTGAAAACATTTTATAAGCTTACTTTCTATATTATATACATTCATAAAGGCCTAATTAAAAAAAAGATTTCCCAATGTAAATGTGAAGCTATAGTGATAGTTAATAAACTTATTTATAAGTCTTATTATATAGCTCACGGATTGGAAAATGATAACAATTTAATAAGTAGGTATAAGTTACCTGTCTGCTGTCATCCAATCCATGTTTTTCACCTTGTGACAACCGCGGTATGGGGGTTACCCCATCATCCGGTCACATTAATTATAACACAAAAACTCGAAAATAAAATAAAATAAAATCACATCACTCACTGTTAATTGAGATCGTCCTAAAACATTTCGGCCGAGTAATATGTGCACATATTTTAGCGTTCTTGTTTTGTGTTCCGTGCATCGTGTTTATGTTCCTGTGTTTGTGACAAATGTCTTAGGACGATCTCAATTACAGTGAGAGATGTGATGTTATTTTATTTTCGTGTTTTTGTGTTATAATTAATGTGACCGGATGATGGGGTAACCCTGAAACCGCGGATGTGGAGGATGTCACAAGGTGAAAAACAAGGATAGGATGACAGCAGACAGGTAACTCATACCTACTTATTAAATTGTTATTAATAAGTGTTAATTATTGAATTCATTCCTATGGGAAATGTAAAAGGTTGACATTTAACGGTAGATAATATTCCCCTAAAAGAAAAGGTGCGACGGGCCCCTAAGTATGTAGATCTAAATCCGCCACTGCTTGGTAGTAAAAAGGAACAATCAAAACTGATACTATGAACCAAATGAAACTTACTATAACTTTGTGTTTTGTCGGAATTTTATCGAATCTTATCGAATAATTGTCATTGATATTTGCAATTATATTACAACATTGCAAATTTGCGTCGTGACAATATGAACTGAGGTGAAATCTGTTTATGAAAAGACACATTCGTATTCATCAAATTCAAGGTGTGATTTGAATATAATTGGAAGCAAAATAATTAGCGAATTGATTTGACAGATCTTGTACATTTATCGGTTTGAAACAAGGAATTATACCTTTATCCATCCCAGTTTGACATCTCCCAAACATTAAAATAATATTGTTCGAGAATCAATCCTATTAGACAAAAACTTTTTTCATAAAAATCTGCAATAAAGAACAGATTTTAGATTTTTTCGAGAGGTCTAATATAAGTATAATAAGTCTTAGGCCAGCTGTTTAGTTTAAAAGACGTTTTTAAAAAGTGTATTGGTAATTTTAGTACCTGGTAGGTCGAGCTGAAAAATGCTCTACTAATGTGGAAAAGGCGTGTATTTACTATCACCTCAGCCCATCAGTAGCGTGCTTCAGATTATTACTGGGGTTATAACACAATGAAAAAAGATAACACTTCAACACGCAACGTGGACACACTGGCCTACTCATTTCAGTGTTTATAAATGAATTGTCATTAAAACATACTATTCCTGGGAGAATTGTAAAACAGCGTAAAATAATTTAAATTGCTTGTTCCTGACTACTGTTACACCATTTCAAAATATAATTTTATTAATTAGGGTTGAAACTGAGCAGAAGTAGTCAAAAACTAAAATTAATATTCCTACAAATTGAAAACAAGACTCGATAGGGAAACAAAAAAAGATCAGGCATAGTACATCGACCATGGAATAGACATAGTAATAAATTACCAGCAATAAACTGAAAATATAACACAGAAGAGAACATATATATAATTGATTGATAAATAAAAATGTATTGATAAAGAGAAGTATCGATGAATAGTAAAGAACAGATAGAGTTAATACAATGTCGTAAATCAAAAAATAGACAAAAAGAAAGAAAACAAATAGATACCTAATAAGAAATAACAGAAAACCAAATTGCATGGCAACTTTACAAAAAGAGAATACACTATGAAAAGAAATAATAAAAAAGAAAAATCAGATAAAAATCAGAACGAGAGAATACAAGATAAGAAATAACACAATAAAATTTGAAATTGCATAACTAAGTTTTTTTTAAATTCATACAGTGAATGAGTAACGATTAAAAAGAAAGAAAAAAGACACCAGATAACATACGTAAATAGTACAAAAGAAGAAATAATAATAATAAAACACACATTAAAGAATAAAGAGAAACAGAGAAGAGATAGCAAAGAACAACTATAAATAACTACAGATAGTATAAAGATTAATAACAGCGAACATATTAGCACAAACGGAAATGGAAAAACATAACAAATAACAATTAAAAAGAGATTACATAAAAGAATGAACTAAAAACTAAGTAGCCTATACACAGCATACAAGATAAAACAGGACAAGGAAGAAAGAGGGAATAAAAGATAAGAAATAATGGAGTACAGTAATACTAAATTTAAAACAAAAATAACCGAAACAAGTAATAATTAAACAAATTGAATTAAAATTTGTAACTAATTAAAAAAGAAAAACAGACATAAAAAGTGAAGGAAGAATCTATAAAAACATACACATACATAATTAGAAACTCAAATAAATATTTATACATTTTAACCTTGTTTATATATTTATTTAATATAATTTGTATATGAATCTTGAAAATATAAACACTACTGTAGTTATTAATTAGTTGTAATTGATATTAATTTTTACAGTATAGTGTGGGTGTTAGTTCTTCTCGTTGCCGGCATGGGAGCTGTCAAAATCAGCCTGTCCACGTGGGACAGATACCTCATCAATCCTACGGTCGTATCCTTAGAGAGAAACTATCAGGAATGGAATACGACTTTACCAGGAGTCACTTTATGTTTCACGGAGAAGTTTGACGAAGGACGAATGGAATCCGTGTTTAGAAACAAGTATGTTATTAGTCGAACATTTCGTTATTCAATTTTAATATTACGATTACAAGATTTTAGAATGTATATAGTCAACTAGAAAAATTAGAACAAGTACGTTTATTTCAACATAATCATCATAAGGCAAAGGTAATTTTATGATTTATCCAATCTGCTTGAGTAATGATCGAATATATTCTGAGAAAACAAAAATAAAAAAAAATTACGCTTAGTAACTTTTTTATGTTCCGATTTTTTTGGCTGATTATAGTTTTTATTTTTATAAATCTGTTAACTGACTGATCTGTAAGTTGTTTACTCCGTTGGAACCCTCAATTAATTCTTCTAGATAAGAAATATATAAGTTTAATTACAATCGGATGATCCCTGTGCGATAGAGGAGCGTGTTAATGAGTGCGCGTTTTGAGTGTTAATTATTTTGCCTCAGAAATCACACAGTTGATGAAGTTGACCTCCAAGTGGAGGAGGAAGGACCGTTTTTCGCTTCCAAAAATCCACTGCGCTAGCATTCCAGGTGTATTAATATGGGCCTGACACACTCCTAGAGTGCGCGAACTTTACCAATCGACCAGTCTGGGGATGGCCTTAATCACCTGAGTTAATATCCAAGGCCATGGCATACTTCTGTTTATTTTTTAATGCTCTTAGAATAAATTTCTTGGGTCTATCTAAAAATATGTTTACAGCACATACTCGATCATGTGATTGATTAGTTTACACATTTTTTAAATATCAGCTGTAGGAATTTAGTGTTATTGGGACAGTTATACAGAAAGCAATAAATTTCGATAATTTTTAAGGATTATGCATGTACATACAGTTCGGAATAACCATATTATGTACTACGTACTAACAATTTCCCAGTTTTACTAATATAATATTTTGATATGACAATAGATTAGAAATAATACAAGATTAAGATTAATAAATTATTTTAACTTTCCAGCCTCAAATACATAAAAAACAAACAAGGAGCTAAGACCTTGCTGGATCAGCTGACGAATTCAACTTATCAGTCGTTCCACCAGATTGAAGAGTTCTCTGAACTCTCTCCAAAGGATTATTTGGCTACTATACTCAATATGAGGTTCGAGCTTAAGTTTAACGTTAGTAACAGTAACAATGAAATCTACGATGTCAGAAATTTGACAATGACGATGACAGAGATGGGACTTTGTTACTCGTACAATACTGTCGTGGCTGAGTATAATGATCCTAGGTAAGAAAAACAATTGAAACTGTCAAACTGTTTAGAACGTAGTGGTTAAATTGTAGACGTATAAACTATAAGTTGAAATAAAGTTACATGTGATGCGCATGGTAGATACCACCGACCACAGAATAAAATAGACTGGTCATTGCCTATACCTGTAGAGTGCCAGCAGGAAGGTAACTACTACCCTTTTGCGGAAACAGACTCATAAATCGGCATTACTAAAACATTTCTCATTCCCTATCTTTCGGTTTCTAGTTTTAAAATCCTACTATGTAAATATAATTGTTGTTGGATAAACTATTCTTGGGTAAATATAAATTAGGTATAAATATATATCGTAACAGACAACTTTATAAGAATAGTAAGAGACAGTGGTTGTGAAACAATGTCCTCATGCAGGACAGTACGCAATTGGCAGGTGGAATGAGTAGTAGAGCGTTGCCAACTGGGCTGCCCATAACTCTACAGTAGAAAAGTGTGCCATCTTGGGAACTTTAAAAGCTGAAACGGCTCGGAGATGACGCTGAAATTGTGATGCGCGTATTTCAAATACACTGTTGTTTTGAACACTTATAACACACTGACAGAATTAGTGTGGGATGATAACGGTATACAAATTATTAATTATAAAATATCTTTAAAGGTATAAATAAATTACCAAAACTAGGACTTAATATGGAACTTTAAATTGTGACATTATAAAGTTGTTCTATATGAAAATTTTTTGTTTTTTGGTCAGAGACGAGGTGTAAACGTGACATTTTGAGCCAATAAGTTAAATTTATTAAACATTTTTTTCAATAAATTAGCTCAAGCAGTTTAGTTTTTACAGCAAGTTAAAGATACGATTAAGTGCGCACCAGAATCTCGGTCAATTCTCACGGCGCGGCGCGCGACTGGCAGACGATTTATTGTCTCTAAGGTTTTGTTAGTTTCTTACTTAGTTTTAGTAATACATTTTAGCTTTTTTCCCCGTTAGTAAATTTGATTTTCATTAACGACCCAAAGATTAAAGGCAATATTATTTAGAATGTTGTATGATACTAATGATGTATTTTAAATCTAAACATTGTCTACCATACAGTCAACAAAGCTTAGCAAACTATATAAAATTACATTTAAATGTATTAATATTACGTTATTATACTGTTTAGAAATCAATAAATAATACTGTACTTCTTTATAGTATGCAAAAGTAACGCATAATAACGAAAAACTAAGTATATAACAATGGCAACATCAACATGGCTTAGCAAACTATATAACATGACAATTTTATTATTAAGTGCATTAAAATTACGTTATTATACGGTACAGAAATCATCAAAATAATAGTACATCTCTTTATAGTATGAAAAAGTCAGGCATAATAACAAAAACGAAATATATAACAAGTACAAATAAAAAGCTATAAATAACCTTATCTCTGTGTTTCTGTCTCTTGGTAAATAAAAGTCTACTGGCCTAAATGTACATAATAAGTATCGCAGTCAGTGCGAAGGCGGGTGGATGAGCACTGAATGGACGCCGACTTATGGCCGGCCGCCATTTTGGTAACATCAAATTCTGCAGCACACTCCAGGGCCGGCGAGAATTGCTAGTATACTATTCTCGTTGGCCCTGGCACACTCACCCCAGTGTCTCCAGTCGGTGTCCAGTCTATTTTTATTCTGTGGTCGCTGGGTAGATACAAATTGTACCTCTAGACATTTTGGGAGATGACCGAGAAACTGTTGACAAGGCACGAGAGGAAGTGCCAAACTAAAAACCCAATCTTTTATGCTATTTTAAAAACTTAGCAATCCATTCTAATAGGACAACTTTTTATCAACAAAGTACTATTTGTTTAACGAACAGTCACTCGTTATAAAGAACTGGTTTTTAAAAAGAATAATTATTACAAACAATTTTAAGCACAGACTTAAAATAATTATAGATGTTTTCTTTATTTATTTCAAGTTATATATTACAAGTATATTTAAATACATGTTTTGGTTAGGTTTTATGTTTTTTATTACGTGAATTAATCCCTCGATTTATATTTGTACGGTACTTTTAAAAAAAACTTTTTCCCATAAGCTTTTTTTGAAATAATAATCTTCATTTGTACTATTAGCCCAGTCGGTGTAGGTTACAACTACCAGTAATTTGCAATACGGCTGATTTTTTTTATAAGTGCCTTAAAGTATGTAGATTAATATAAAAAAAGTTTACCAGTCTATCGATTTCCCTAAGTCGAAAAAAAATCGATTAACATTTTATTTTCGATATTCCTTAATATTTCGAGCTGGGATGAAGATAAACAAAAATAAAAATTACCACCGTGTAGGGGAAGTATTTTCCAATAAAAAAAGGCCATAAGTATTTATTTCGTCCGAGCAATGGTTTGTCTGGAAAAAATTCGATAATGCAGGTATGTATTTTGCAGCAGGGGAAATCACTAAAAGGGGAAATCTCATTCATATATGAAGCGTTGGCTCATTCTAAATTGGCTGAATTTTTAATATATCGAATTGAAACTTGACACTGGAGTTAATATATATGTTTTAAACATTTATGCTGAGTCTCAGCTTGTTATCTTGAAAATGACCCGATCTAGAGCCACTTGACTTATCATTGGGTTTCTCGATTTTATGAGTACCGGACCCACGAACTCATTTTAAACGGCTCCAGTTTAGAAAATGTTCAAAATATCAACATGAAAGTTTATTTACATGTTAAATATACAGATTCAAACAGAATCAAGGAGTATAAACCTTTTTTATTATTTACTTTTAAAAGCACAAGTAATTTAAAAAAAATATAATTTTAGACCTTTTTAGATTTTTCATCAAAACACTAGAGTTGATCGGCTGCAGATTAGTCATTTTTTTAAATTTAGTTTTTAAAATAAGTATAGCAAAAACCATTGTGTTTGTAACTTCTGTACCAATTTTTAAATAGATATGTTAAAAAATGTCGAAAATGGAGTCTTTGAATATAAAGATGTTATAGTTAAAACGAGATAGGTAAAACAGAAGACTATTTTCAAGCGCCTCGTTTTTAAAAATAACATTAAAAAATCGTTCATACTTACTAAGAACGTTTATATCGGTGTATTCAACTTTTAAAACAAATTTGATGTTGATATTTCAAAAATTTACGAAACTGGAATAGATTGAAAGGGCTAAAGCGTTCGGTAAGCAAAAAATCGTGATGGTCGTTGATAAGTCTGATGGCTCTAGCTCATCAAATTTTTAAGATACCAACTTGAGTCTTGGTATATAAGTTCAAAATAAACTTTTCACTTGCTATACCAAGTTTTAATTCGATATATTACAAAATGGCCAACTTAGATCTGCTATAATACGTATGGACGGAAATGATCATGTAAAAACATATTCATTGATAATTATGCGTTCATAAATTTGCTGGCTTATTTAGTTTAAAATTATCGCAGATGTATAATTTTTGTATACTATATTTATACACATATTGTTTATGTATATTTCAAATTACATACAAATTGGATGATTATCTTGAGAGAAAATGCATTTTTTTCGAAGACAAGTTAATCGAGACTGCGTATAGGCTATTACGCTAGTCTTAACGAAATTGTATTATTTTGAATATAAAAAGTTGAATTTTTAAAGAAAATGGCAGCCATTTTGAATCCACCATGTTGAATTTTCATATTTTATATGAATTAGTTCCTCCTGAAACCCCCAAATAACCAGTTTTCTTTTTCTTTGAGACACATTTTTTAAATTTCAATATATATATTTGGGTAATTTGTCAGATGATTATGTGTAATGAAAAAAAAAAAAAAACATGCCATCGTAAAGCTGACACTTTCCTCTTGAAA
This sequence comes from Philaenus spumarius, assembly GCA_018207615.1. Taxonomy (NCBI): domain Eukaryota; kingdom Metazoa; phylum Arthropoda; class Insecta; order Hemiptera; family Aphrophoridae; genus Philaenus; species Philaenus spumarius. Next base: position 135,869 of record JAGFPH010000122.1, on the reverse strand, counting down.
ACGACCTATTACAACTATTTATTTAATACATTATAACTATGCAATAGTTTATAATGTGCTGGGCAGCGCTTCAAAAAATAGGTTTTCAGCCGTGCGGCCGAGTCGCGCTGTTGCAAAATACATACCTGCATTATCGAATTTTTTCCAGACAAACCATTGCTCGGACGAAATAAATATACAAGCCCTTTCTTATTGAAAAACCCTTCCCCTACACGGTGGTATTTTTATTTTTATTTATCTTCATCCCAGCTCGAAATATTAAGGAATATCGAAAACAAATGTTAATCGATTTCTTTTCGACTTTGGGCAATCGATAGACTGGTAAACTTTTTTTATATTAATCTACATACTTTAATGTACTTATAAAAATAAAATCAGCCGTATTGTAAATTACTGGAACTTTTGGTCTAAAATTACCCCTACCGACTGGCCTATATAAGATACGAAAAGTTTTGAATTATAGCAATAGCAACAAGTGATTGTATTTAGACAATTGTAAACAAAATTAGAAAAGAAATATCTACATCTGTTTTCTGTTTTATCAGACTACGAATTGTTTGTTTTAAAACAAAATACCGTACACAAATTTGTATTAACCAAAACTGGTTAAATTCGAACTCGTTTAAATTTATCACACACAATTATTTTAACACACTTCAACAGAAGTTTTCACACATTTCTGTTCTATTGATAACATTTATTGTGGCACAGCACACAAAAATACTAAAGTGAATTTTATTTACAATTTATACTTAAGTTTTATGTACAAATTAAGAAATGTAATCACATGAAAAAGGGAAAACAAGCGAATTCTATAGTAATAAAAAGTTATTGTTGATCAATAAATGATTATTATGTCATTAAATAAGACTGAGGTAAATATGTTAAAGTTACATAATGTTGGTTTCTAATAACGGAGTAATGGTTTCACATTTTTATAATTGTTTGTTGAGACATCTGTCATTATTTGCGTTTACTAACTAAATTTTAAGTTTATTTTTACTACTCATCCGACGTCAAATGTACGAAGTAATTATAAAAACATTGAAGGTGTGCTTCGGTTCAGGAAGTGTGTGTGAATAAGGTTCGGAGTAGTTTTTTAGTTGGGTAAGAGTGTGGACATCTTTCAAGATATCTGGGATACCTATATTGAAAACCCAGGCAAGAATATCTAGGATGGAACCAGTCACATTCACCCATCCAATAAATTCATCTAGTCTGGTGCGTCACATGACCTATATTCCCTGGAAGAAGGACAAGCCCCAGTTATTAACTGACATAACCACTTAGTTCTCTTCTGAAACACTTAGAAATTCAAAAATATACAGTTGTAATTTAATTGAATATATATTACTTTTAATAACTATATATTATTCGATCAATTCACTATAAATGATTAATTAATTATTTTATTGTAGACATTGGTTGGCAAAAAGATGGAAAATAAACGCCAACAAAGGAGTATTCAATGGAAATCCATTAGATGGTGATATATACGCACAAATTATGAATTTGAATTCTGGTTCTGTGGTGAGTGACGAATTATAATTAAGCTATGGAATGAAAACTAAAGGTTATTTATTTAATGTGAATCTACCCACACAGTTTGCTTTTTGATTTTGTCTTAACTTCAGTTTCATAGATGTATTAGACTAGTAGTTTTCTTACTGTTTTTTGTTTCGTTCCATATCGAATTCTTTCGATTATCACCAGATAACAATAGCTTACCCGTTACGCTTTACCTCTCTGCTTTCTTCGGATATCTCAATTAATAGCCCAGTCAATAAAAGACTTCAATGGGAAAAAATTAGGGTAAAGCTGAATTTTACCCAGTTGATAGAATGTCACTAGAGGAACATTTTTACAAAATTCCCCAAAAATCCCCCTGGAGCTTAACCCCCCATCCCCCCTCAAAGATTCAAAACGCTAACATTCACGGCAACTCTAATAACTCGCTTTAAAAAGGTCCGATGAGATCGTGATTTTTTTGTTTTGTTTGTTATTGAATGGGTTACAATATTATTTAATATTTATATATTTTAGATTTGAAACTTTTGATTCATTTTTTTAAATATGCGGCAAAATCTAATTTTTTATTATACAAATTTTGATTTTTACCGAACATGTTTTTTATTTGTCAAAATATGACAAAATTCTACATATAAATTTTGTAGCCAACCCTTTTGTGAATTTGAATAAGTTGATTCAGCCCAGAGGAGATGAAAAATCAACTGTAGCATAAACAAGTAGTTCTTTTTACCCGTAAACAATTTGCAGAGTTGAACGTGTAATACATGGAACATGTAAAAACAAATTAAACTTAGAATAAGGCTCATTTAACATGCAGCATATCAAAACTTTGAACAGCCATAACTTTTTTCAGGATCATCCATTTTTCATTTTTATTATGTCGTTGTGTTTGTCTCATCAAGACCTTTAAAATGATATGCATAACAACCGATGCTTACATTTAAGATTTTTCACCGACTCCTGACGGGCCGTCCCCCAGAGGAGGTGAAAAATCAGCCATATTCTAAAAAAGTAGTTTTTTATACCCATAAACAATTTGCAAATATTCAATTGTGTAAGGGGAACCTGGAAAAAGATATTGGGTTGTTCCGGGACTTTTTGCCACCCCTGTATATATTTGTTACTACCCGCCGTATAGAGGGGAGAAAGCAAGACGGTACGACGCGACGTGACGTCTCACGCGGCCGCCCACTATCCTAGGTAGTTGCTGTCACAGTTAAAGTATGATAATTGATCGTGTAAACTGTGATTGAGATAGATATTATATGTGTATTAACAATGGTATTATCGACTCATATATCGTATAATGTAGTAGTTAAATGGCATCATAATAATTACACTTACATCTTTTAGTTGGTCTTACACTTAAAATATATTAATGGGTTTTATCAGAGGCAAACCAATAAAAGGCATAAGTTTTTATTAAATAGATAGTAATTTCGCCAGTTTTGGTTCGGGGGGGGGGGAGAATCCCCCTGACCCTTTAAGGCCTTTCCATTATCCACCACCTATGGACCCGTCGTGTTCCGGACTGGCAAAAACGGCAGCATGTAGACACGACATTACATAATATTTATAATATATTTACAACATGTACAGTTTTAGTCTTCAGAAATTGGATCCACATCATCTTCCTCGGAATACGTTAGTGAGTTTAAGCATGATAATCCATTGCAGTGGTCACACATTGGAGAACAGGGCAAGTTTGCTTTTCTGCACCCCATATGCTAATTTATTTAACAGTTCATCGGGAGCAAATGGTTTCGTGGTTGTAACTGGTTTCAGTGTTATTTTCAAACTCCCTTTGTGTTGAATGTTTTTAACTTTCCACCACCACTCTGAGGCTGGGAGTTTGTTTCCTATCCACGATTGAACATGTAAAAAGACCCTAAGTAAGTGTTGGTGGCAAGCTTCAGACGTCGGTGGTAGTCAAAGCTTGATTTTAGCGAATTTCACAAATCGGTAATATCGTGCCTCGTTCAAAGAAGAATATTTTTTTAATCCATACAAATGTAGCACAAACTTCTCTCCAGCAGTTACCAAGTCTTCTTTCGATGTGCAAGCATTTAGGAATACTTTTACCCAACTCCGAAGTTCATGGGTTTTAAGCAAGTCCGTTGATTTTATTTTTCCTATTCCATGAAAACAAGAAGTGGTGTCACATCCAGTCAATGCATGGATAAACAGTAGAAGCTGTCGTGAATTCTTGTACTTCTCAACCAATGTTTCTATCTTGTACATGACCATAGAACAAACAAGTCCATCTTTCTCTTTACAAAAGTATATATTGTTTTGTTCAGGAGCCAGAGCAACCAGCAATACAATTAAATCTGTAACGGAACCTACAACTACAACTTTAGAGGTGCTATTATTTTCTTTTATGGCTGTCTGTACAATGTCAACGTCAACATCTTCTTCGGCTGTTATCACCCTTACTCCAAGGGTTTAATTTCTGACGCCAAAGCAAAAATCAGTTTCTTTTTATTTGATTTATCGCCCAGGAAGTTCTCTTTTGGAGTAACACAAACGGTGTTATTTTCAAACTCGGTGTTACAGGAAGAATGACTTGCCGCTCTTTTGATTTGTTCTTCATTCTTATTCGTAGGCTCATCTGGATATCCGTCAAAAACAACTATAGAATTTCCTCCATATTTGTTGAAAATATATCTACGGTAGTTTTTGAGGATATCACCATACGTAACATTCTTTGGCCATGGCACTAGGTGTAATAAGAATCCTCCATCCAAAACATGAGTAACGTTGTTCGTTTTAAAGTTATCGATGACACCTTCCTGAAATACCTTCATGAGGGAAGATTTGATACCCTTTCGAAGAGATGCACCATCAAATATGGATAACATTTTTGTTTCTTACACTGTTCTGAAGCATATGAGAGGGCGGAATAAATTGTGAATGGATTACTGGGGTCAAAGTTTATAAATGGCAATCCCAATATCACATCTTTCTTTAGTTTTCATCATAGAGGTAATGAACTCGTTCCAACCAGGCTGGGTATTTGAACCAGCAAGCCAAATTACATTGATAGGAAACAATGCATGTGATGCTTCGCAGGTAATGCCTCTAGCAGCTTTATGTCAGCTATATCTTCGACCAAATTGGATAACCCACTTCGAAGGTCCCTCTTCCCGTATGAAAGCACACGGATCGTTTCAGGGTTAAAAGCTCCTTATGAAAATCTCTTAACCTCTATTTGTGTATCGACGCAAGTTCTAGGGGCTACACATTGCATTTCACCCATTGCGTGGAAGGTGTTTAATCCATCTAGCATCCGTACGTTGACATCTGCGTTATCAAACACATATTGAATGAATGCGTCGTCACTTACTTTAGGAAATCCTTCATTTATGAGAGAATTCATGAACATACAGACTTCATAGTATGAAGCACAAATTCCCATTTATACAAGTTGGTCAATTAGGTGTTTGGATCCATGCAGCATATGAAGGGTCAATCCAATAGCAATTTGAATACGGGATACAAATGATCTTGGTCTAACAGCAGAAATTATTGCGTGACTTATCACTGCACATTTTCTTCCAATTTTATAAGCATCAGAAGTTTTCTTCTTCTTTGTAACTGTTTTAGTGAATATTTTAAGACTCTCTGGGTTGAAGTTTTTACCTCCAGTTTTAATGTCATCAATGCTGGGATATTTATTATAATCGCACTGCATTTTTTGTATGTCCTCTTTAATTATGTCTGCAAGATCTGTCTCTTTAGTAACGTACAATTTATCAATTAATTTATTAACAGTATCCCGATGAACATACAACGTTTACTCTTCCAGAAATATTGGACAAAAGTAGCCGGTCCTTAAAACGATCTTTAAGTAGATTTTTCAAGTGTTTATCAGTGTACGTCTCCTGAACACCCGATAATTCTTTCATTGTGTTCTGTAATTCGTGTATAGTAAATTTACACTCATCGCTGTTTTCTATGTATTCGCAAAGTTTGTCAAAAGCTTCACCTAGTTCTGACTTTGGACTTCCGACTGAGTCTTTAACTGGTGTAATCTTTAAAAAGTCTCTGTAACAGTGTTTATGACCGCGCTTCTGGTGCTACAAGGTCACTAACATTAAGAACCCTGCATTTGACCCTCTCCCCCCAACCATTATGTCGTTCATTGCATTTTGATATTATTTTGTCTCTAATTTCAAATGTACTGACAAAGTGGATAGGTTTTCTGCGATTTTGCGGACATTTTAAGTCAACTTCTGCTGGTTTTCCACAAATGAAACAATCACATTTAAAGTAAAATTTTCCCTCAGAGCTCCTCAAAATAGAAGACGTTGAAGGTTTACTATCATGTGTTTCCCTTTGCTTTGTAGCCGCTCTAATACTATAGGGACGAGTATACTTTTGTCTGCACAATCAGTGAACAGTAATTTTTGCTCTTCCTGTTAGCCTTTCATGGAGTCCATCTTATATTTGTAAACTTGCCTGAATAATCGATTCTAGCCCCTTCTCAACTAATACCGTATCGGTTTGTAGTTCGTATCCACAAAACTATAAGTGTAATAACTACAGTGCTACATAGACATATCTCATATCAAAATACTAGTGTAATAATCAACACATTCTCATTCAAAGTTTACACGATCAATTATCATACTTTAACAGTGACAGCAACTACCTAGGATAGTAGGCGGCTGCGTGAGACGTCGCGTCGCGTGGTATCTTCTTGCTTTCTCCCTTTCTTTATATACGGCGGGTAGTAACAAACATATATAAGGAAAACTGTATATTATTAGATTCACAAAAGGGTTGGCTAAAAAATTTATATGAAGAATTTTGTCATATTTTGACAAATAAAAAACATGTTCGTTAAAAATCAAAATTTGTATAATAAAAAATTAGATTTTGCCGCATATTTTTTAAAATTAATCAAAAGTTTAAAATCTAAAGTATACAAATATTAAATAATATTGTAACCCATTCAATAACAAACAAAAAAAAATCACGATCTCATCGGACCTTTTTAAAGCGAGTTATTAGAGTTGCCGTGAATGTTAGTGTTTTGAACCTTTGAGGGGGGCTGGGGGGGAAGCTCCAGGGGGATTTTTGGGGAATTTTGTAAAAATGTTCCTATAGTGACAATCTATCAACTGGGTAAAATTCAGCTTTACCCTAATTTTTTCCAAACTTAGGTATTTTTTGGTCTTCATTGACTGGGCTATAATTTAGAATCCTATTCTTGAAACATCCCCTCACTGATAGTCAGTTATTTTTAAAGGAGGCAACGAGATATGTAGCTTTTCGCCTCCAGCCTACATTGCTCCTATAAACGAAGACTTAACTTGGTCAGAATTTGCTCTTGCAAATTTATCATATTTTTTTAGCTTTATCACCTACTTTCTGTGTTTGAGAATTGACATATCTCAATGTCCATTTTATGATGGTTTCACATAAAGCGCTAAGTTAAGATTTTTTGACGTTTTAGAAAAATAGCGAAACATACACTTAATTGTTTCAAATATATCTGAATTAAATGGTCAACATTTAGCAAATATCTCTGTTTGCAGGTTTAGTTCATGAGCCCAAGCATAATATATCATCCGCTTTTTTTCTTGTTTTTCCGTTTCTACTCCGTAATACAACCCGCGGTAAAACTAAACTGAAGAACAAGACTCACAACACCGTATTTGGAATTAAAATATAGCTTACCAACCAGTATGAATCCAATCTGACACAATTTTAAACTTTAAAGTAAATTATAATTAATTATTGATTGCCTTACTGAACTGGTTATATTAATCCTGCTAACATAGTAGTAATTACTTAAACTAAACTTTGCGTTATGTGTTTGCACAGGATTAAACCGCTGAACCAATATTGTTCATTTAGTTGATTGTCTAATCTGTAAAATATATGGAAACCATAGTTTAAAATGTTATAAATGTCTGAATAAGAAATACATTAAACTTCAGTTTAATTAAAAATCATTAACTGTATAATAAATTTGACTGAAAATTGTTTGTTGTATTCCATATGATGGCAGATAGAGCTTTAAATAAAAACAAATGCAATTCAAAACCTCCCCTACCTCTTCCACAAAACAACCGACTTATTACTTGTAGCTTTAGTAATAAATTATTACAGTAGTCAGATATATTACTTGTTGATTGTTGTGCTGAGTTGATTTTAATAAAATTACAACAAAAGATTTTCAGCAAACAATTGATTTTATTATTCTAGAAAAATAAAGCATTTTCTACTGAAAAGTATTATTTGGTACTTTCAGTAACAAACTGACTGAAGTCGTTAAAGTCGGGGTTTGAGAAGAGGTATATAATATTGGATGTCCATTACCCAATTAGTCCAGTAATATCAAAATCCTTTGCTGTGGAACCGTCACATGATTTAGGTCGGTTTTATTTGAATCAATATTTTGAACAATCGTTTACACAGCAGAGCAACTTAATCTAAAAGGCTAATTGAATTCGAATCAGTTTTAAATTAATTTTCCTGCACGAGTTCAACATCGTATTTACTATTACCATCACTGCTGTTGCAATAATATCCGCTTGAAAATAATTTTAAACACTAACAATGCTTTTAGTATGGTACTACACTTGTATTAGTGGAATATTAATTACTAGTCAATACTTTTTCTGAAAAAGTTGGTATAAGAATTAGGGTTGTCTAAACCTAATCTAAGAAGTAGATTGAAGGTCTGATTAGGGTTAATTTAACCTTCAAGTAGGGGTTTAAGATAAATATCTGTAAATCCATTTTCAAAAATTTAAACTTTTTGTAAATTATGTGATTTTAAGATTTACTACCACGGCCCTTCCGAAGTAGCGGATATTGCCGGACGATGTTTGGATTCCACCAACAATTCCTACACCACATTAGATATGAGTGCCCTTAGCACTTACAGCACTGAAGAGGTACGCTCCCTGTCCGTCGCACAACGACGATGTCGCTTCCTGGAAGAATCAAACTTAGAAATAAGTCCTATCTACACCTACAACTTGTGTCGGATGCAATGTCGTGTGAAACTGTGCCATAAGTTTTGTGGGTGCGTTCCATACTTTTACAGACCTATTGGTAAGTTTGAATTCTTTCAATATATAAGTTATTGGGCACTATGCTTACTTCTACTCAGGGCCGGCTTTAGCTTGTGCGAGGCCCGGTGCAAATTTTTACTGCGGGGCCCTTCAATTTGGCACCCATCTTTCAACCCCTTCCCAACCACTATAATTAGGACTATATATCACGTAAACTCAGTATGAAACGTAGATAAAAAGAGAAAACATGATATAATATTAATAATACTTAACTATTAAATAAAATTAGAAAATAAATTAGGCTATTCTTAAATGAAAACAAACTTACCATTTGGGAATTTTTCCAGTTTAATATTCTTTTGTGCCTACATAATTGATAACTAACTAACAAACAACAATACACTATCACACTAGACTAATTGCTGTTATAGTAGTAGTTGGGTTTATAAAAATTCTCTTTTTTCTCTCTAAAAAATAAAAATACGGAACACAATTCTCACAAAAATACGTTTATCAAACGCGTTTCAATGAAACATAAGCTACAACTAAAGAGGGGATAAATATGTAGCATAGCACCTTGTTTCCTTAGTTATAATTTAGTTGTAGCTCATGTGTCACTGAAGATGACGACTTTGTCGTTGAAACGCGTTTGATAATGAACGTATTTTTGTGAGAATGGTGTTCTGTATTTTTATTTCTACTTTTAGAAATAATATTTCTTACGAGTCAAGCTCGATTATATTTTAAAACTCTCTTTATTCATATTTTATAATTCATCTGGCAAACTCATTTTTTTTTGTGTTCAGGCCGGCCATGCTTCTACTACAGCTCTATTATAGTAATGTTAAGTATTTTTTCTATGGTTGGTAAGTGAGAGGTGGAACGTTTAATAATCCCTAGAATACAATTATTATCTGGTGATGACCTTTTCAGCACTTTCAGAATTTTATAAATAATAATAACACCATGAATACAATTTTATGCTACAAGGAAGTTTTAACTCACATTCAATTATATGACTAAACTATAACTATATATTTTTACATTTTAATTTGTACTTTTTGTTACAGATCGCTATAAGATTTGTGATGTCAAAGGAATGATTTGCCTCAGCGATTATGCAGGTAGTGAACATGTAGGGTTTCTGCAGGCTATAATGTTTCTTCCATAATTTGTTGTCGCGTAGATTAAAATTGTTTACTTCGCATTTTTAAATAGCCTTTTTACGTTCTCACTATACTATTGTATAGAGAAAGTATAGTGATCGCAAAAAAATCGATATTGAGATTTTTGTGGAAATATCTGTTTTGGGGCCCCCGGAGTTCAAAAAAGTAGTTTTTACAAAATGTCTATCTGTATATCTGTATGTCTGTATGTATACAAAGCTAGAGCGAAAACTATTCGATCAATTTCAAACAAATTTGCACCAGACATGTTAAGTAGACCTGTTTAGATGCATGAAAAATGGGTTTGAAATTTTTTGAAAAACAACCCCCTTTTTGGCAAAAAAAAATCCCCCAAAAAATCAGTTATTATTTTTTTTATAAAAAAACGGCTTTAACGATTTTGATAAAAATTTTCTTATTTGTAGCCTTTAATGTACCCTACCATATTTAAAAAAAAACCGCATCTTTCTAAAAATTATCGTTTTGTTAATAATAATAACTGTTTTTGGGGGTTTTTTGGCCATAAAGGGGGTTGTTTTTCAAAAAATTTCAAACCCTTTTTTCGTGCATCTATACAGGCCTAATTGATGTGTTTTATGCAAATTTGTTCGAAATCGATCGAATAGTTTTCTCTATAGATAGTAGTAATAATATTTATTAGTTAATCTCCTACTGTAATAAATCACCTCTCTTACAATTATGAAGTCACAGTGAATCTGTTTAATAATTTAAATATGTTTGTGAGAAAGTATGTGCCAGTTCCTGGTACCGTTTATTTTCAATGTGGTGATTTATTTCTTACGAAAACCTCCACTTTTAATAGTGCTTTAAATGTTATTCAATACATAGCATTGGTCGTAACACCAGGAAAAATGGTATCAATAATTGTTTAATAAATCCTTGCATTTCAACAAAATTGGGAATTTTTTGAAAGCACCATTAGAAAATACCATACAAAATCTGTTTAATATTTTCAACGTTAAGGTAAGCTACATAAAACAATCCAACACATATACAGACAAACATTGTAGCATTAAACCAAATATTTAAAGAGGAATACATTTTGTTTTCATCATTGCCGGGTAAGCCGTGTACCAGATTGCTTGCAGAAAATGAGTATTTTTGCCTTGTTTTATTTAAAAAGATGTATTTTGTTAATTTTAAAACTTGTAGTTTGAACATAATTTGGACTAAATTCATGTTCTAATTTTAAACTTTAGTACGGGAAGTAACCTTGCCTCAACAGTTACAAGTGCAGGAAATGGCCCCCTAAGATTTATTTGTTTAACTAATTTTAGATCCTAAACTAAGGCTAGTAATAGTAATATTTTAATTTGAAATGCCCAATGTAAAAACGTTTTAACGTTTTGGGTTGCCGTTTTATAAAATGGGACGGTTTTTGGAAATTTAAAATAAAAATGTTTAACTAGGTTAGGATCTACTTTTCATCAAACAGCGTTCTCGTGTAATACAAATGGAGTCCATCAAATACAAATCATTACAAACATTTTGATGCCATTTAATGAATTAAAATGTCAACTCGATTCTTTAATATTACTGAAGTGTTTCTTTAAAGCTCCTAAACTTGAAAGAATATACATTCACATCTTGTTACGTCCATATCCAACAAATATCACAATTCATTTCGCACCATGAAATAGATAATATTACAGTTATAATACAGTATGCTTTACTTTTCAGAGCTATTAATAAAATTAAAGTATGATGATGGTCAAAAAGTGCATTGCCCCTGTATACCGCCTTGTGATGAGGTCAACTTTGTTTTGGATTCTGAAAACACTATGGGCTCTTGGTCAGTATTATTGTCTTGGTTTTTATTTTATAATTAAGATAGGTCGGTGTAGAAAATAAGACTTAAGGGTCGGCTCTAGTAAAACAGAAAGCAACCTGCGACTCCCTATAGCGGCGGTAGGTTATGCGGACACTGCTCATCCTAAATCCATTTAAAACCCGCTATTGTTCAAATAGCGTTTTTTAAAAAATACCAAACTCTTGGGGACAAAATTCTTCATCCGAATAGCTTGGTTATTTTTCGCTATAATTAATAGTTACAACGTAAAAAATATTTAAAATCACCCTATAGCGGCGGTAGGTTACACGGACATTGCTCAGCCTAAATCCATTTAAAACCCGCAATTGTTCAAATTGCGTTTAAAAAAAATACAAAAATCTTGGGGACGAAATTCTTCAGGCGAATGGCTTGGTAGTTTATAATTAATAGTGACAACATAAAAAAATATTAAAAATCAATGTTTTAAATTGTTAATAAATATTAAACAAAATATTTTTCTTAATTTTTAAAAACCTATTTGCATGCATATTGACCATAGCTTTAAAATGACATATCGTTTATAATTTTCCGATCAAAAATAAAGGAAAAATTTGGATTTTAATTTAACATTGGTCATATGGAGTGTCAGCCAACATGGCCGACAGCTAGAGCCGACCTTTAAGATAATATTAAGAAAATAAGACGGTAATATTAAAACATGGCAAATTATTCCAGATAAAAATTTTTTTCCGATTACCACAAAGCCCAAACAAGTATGTTAATATGTTTGGACTTTACCATATTAAGTTTGTTCTTGTGTACTTATCCAATTACTTCTAAACATATGGTTAGGTCTATTGTTAACTTGGTTAATGACTCTTGAAATAATGGCTGTAATATGGTCCAATAAAATAAGTTAAAACATAAAAACAGAATTTTTCAGCCAAAAGTGTGAAACAACAATTACAAATATCTATTTGTGTAACACTTGCGCAAAGAAACTAAACGAAATTGAGAGGTTAGAGTTATATAATAAATTAATATCAGACTTCTTATTAAGCACCGTCGAAAACCAATAATTAATTGTAAATGTAATAGGCCAGTGATCATAGCCGATTCATAGAAAGTGTTGCCAACTGTACGACTGTACACTGGAGTGCACAAATCAAATAGCAATGAACTATTGTGCATACTATTAAAACAGTGCACAAAGAACTAACCCTCAGCAACTAAGAAAAATGTACTGAATAAGAGGGTATTAAATGCATGTCTGTGTAAGTAGATTTTCAAATAGGGCGCTAGAAATTGTTTTCAGAGAATTTTTTACTACAAGTACTTGTTACTTGCTTCAGTGTATTTGTATAACCTAATAGAACTCCGATCCAATGCAATATTTCGTTCCACTGGAAATTCGACGATAGTGGCGCTATCTATTGGGGAAACGACGGAAGCTGTGTGAAACACCAATGCTACCAATGATTTCTCCCTAGCGCTACCTAGCGGCGCGATCATGCACTATTTCCCCGACAACCTAATTTCCGCCACACTGCTGCCGTATGGATGCAAGATCTATTTACTATTCATGATCTATGCTTGCTTACAACATAGGTAAATAAGTACGCAGGCACAGATATCGGCGCGAATGCTGGCACTTGACCTTGCCTTGATGGACGAGGGGTGTGGGGAAAGGGCGTAAGTGGGGACGAAAAACATTTTCCCACGCCGCTTTCTAATGTGATTCATTATTTCGACGAACTGGTGGTGTCACCTCACCCTTGAAAGGGTTACAAAAGTAATTTTAAATTTAATTACATTATTTATGTTCGTTTTCTAAATCGCATAAAATTGGAACATGGAACTGGTTTATCTACCCGCGCCGGGAATACTGATGTTTTTAGTATGGTATGATGTCCATTCGCGCAGGGATCTGTAAACTGAGATTAAGACTCAGAAAAACAAATTTCCACAGACCACGCTGTCAGAAGTGGTCCCAATTTTGACATATTGAAATAAATTAGGATTATTGAAAATAAGCTTAGCTAAAAAGAGCAAAATATTAAAAAAGACAAGTTTTAATATTTTTCACAAAGAGAAAATATTTAGGGTATAGTATACTTAAAGAAATTAAAAGTATAATCATTCCATCGCCATTATTCATTCGGTCATTTCATTAAGACCACAAGATATTATTTTGATTATTTTAACGAAAATAGTAAGTATAATATAAATTAAATTTAGACATGCATATTTACTACACCTTTCAGATATAAATGGTGTTTTCTATAACACAACTGTTGCCTGAACTGGGGTTGTTGGGGCTTCTTTCTATAAAATACTCTAGAACGTAATGTTTTTTTAATATATTTAGGACTTTTGAAATATATAATTTAGCTAATAAAAAGTCTCAAAATCTATATTCCTGTCTAGCATGGCTAAGATAGATGCGCTCTATACAAACTTATTAACTGGTCATATCACATATTGAAACCATCTACGAAAGATGACCTTTCAATTAAGATTTATACGTCAATTATTATGTAGAGCGTGCTGAGTAGTTTCTGCTGATGTTCAAGAATTTGGAAAAAAATAAGTAAATTTATATTTGTGATTGCCTGCATTCTAGTAGATGTAGTTCTAGCATGTTAAAGAAAGTCATCAAGGTAACCGAACGTCTAAGATTTACTAGGCTCATAACCTGTAAAAATGCACACAAAGTCACAAATGGCTGCAGTGTTTAAAAATGGCTGGTTCACTAAAAAACAAGAAAATATCTTTAATTCATGTCGCTTTTTTCACTCTGTTTTGAATGCTTTTATAGGAAATATGCAGAAATAACTCATATTTAGTGTATTAATTTTACCATAGAAAAAGTATTATATAGTATTTTATTTTCAGTTTTTCTACTAATAATTGGGTAAACCAAAGAATCAGGAGAAGGCAATAAGCTTGTCATGAACGTTTAACCTCTAAAGAAGATTTACTTCAAAAGTGTTCTATGAACTTTGTTCTTTTGTGTAAAGTACTAATTAATTTGTTGCTGCAGGATACTGGGCACTTCGTTGAAATGGGGTCTCGGAAAGTATCCACGCATTCGTCTTAAGAGAGATATTCTATTTGGTTTTAGTGATTTACTAGGTAAGGCCAACATTAATTTTAATCATTTTAAAACTAACTGTATATTCATCGTAAGTTAAGTCAACTAATACCTTTAGTTATAAATATATCTATGTTAATTACTAATTGCGATTTCGGCCATTCAACCATCCTCAGGGTAATAGAAACACCGGCCAAACATAATATCCGTTACCTATGGTTTTAGCAACGGTTATGGTTACCATAACAGACTGAACCATCTACGTCACCATCCCCTTGAACAAAATAGGTTCCATACCCACGACAGTGGAAAACTACAATCAGGAACTACAAACAATTACATACATTAGGCCTACCCTAGCTAATAGATTTAGGCCTAATACCAAGATGATTGAGACTAGTAAATAAACATATTTACAAACTCCCTCTAAACAACCTTACCTAACCGCTATAAAATAAAAACAATGCGAATACACACAGTTTAAAATAGTGGAAAGGTAAACTATGTGTTAAGGAATGAACCGGTATTTATAAAATCACATGCCCGTGTTATTACATAGATCCATTTCACCTACGATTCAAGGACCATCTGCTAAACAAAAATAAAATAAATTACACTTCTTCCAGTTTTGCAGAGCATTTAATAAATAAGTGCCACACATACTCCAATTATGACACCAATCTTGAAATAATGCACTTTTACAAAAAAAGGGACGCTACATGAATGTCATTAAGGAATACGAAATCTACATAACAACGATAAACAACTCTGCTTACTTATTACATGACAAACTTACATTCCAGTCAAATTTAGTGTTCGACACGTTAACTGAAGTACTGTAGAGATAAGTAGAAGGGACCATGTCATATGAAAGCCAGTGTCGACTCACCTCACCGGTCAGACGTGCCGTCCTTAAAAAAAGCATTTCCTAACCATAATGGTTTTTTAAATTCATATTATTTTTCACGATCTCCGCAAGAAGTTATATTATGTTTCGTGCTGTGTTTGTGTTGTGGTGTTTCTATTACTGTGTGGATGGTTGAACTACCTAAATTGCGATAGCTAATTAAGGAAAGATATTATAAATAAAGTGATTAGTTGACGTAACTTCAAAAAATGAGCTAAGAAGTGATTAGTTGAGCTAAGATGGAATTTAAAAATAACATAACTCGTATATCTAACTGTTCTTACATTAGCTGTGAGCTTAAGAGATTCTTGATGGGTTACAATGACAATTTGTGTAGTTTCTGTTTTTTTGTTTATTTTTTTCTGTTTGTTTCCACATTACTCACAAATTATTTGAATATTTAGAAAGATTTTAGATTAATCTTATAAATATTAATAAACTAATGTATCCACTATCCTCTGTTTTTTCCTTTCTATTTTTGCTATTGTTATTGATACAACAAACTAAAATATCAAACATTGAAAGTGTAAAGTTGTATTGAATTAATCGTCTCAACAAAAGTTCAGTTAGTACAGAACTATCAAGTACAATAATTTAGCGGTTAAAGCCGTGTTAAAAGAACTTGTAATCATGTACCTAATACCTACTTGCTCAAATATGTACGTAGGCTGTATTTTGAAATACATCCTGTTGTAGCCAGGAATGTTTTAACAATTTTATTCAGATGGAGTAGAAATATAAAATGAAATATGCTTAATCACAGATTGCCACTGAAGCACATATTTTGAAATTTTCAGTTGCCACTGGGAGCACGGTTGGATTGTTTTTCGGCTGCAGTGTTCTCAGTCTGGTGGAAATAGTCTACTTCTTTTCTTTGCGTCTCGTCTGGTTTATTTCACAAAGGAAGTCATAATGTAACACAATTATAAAACTATCAGAGATGAAATAAAAACACGTTTGCTTAATTATTTTACTAGAGTTGTTAATTATTTATTTATTTGTCTTGAAGATGGGAAGTGAAATAATATGT
>JAGFPH010000122.1:85448-103621 GCA_018207615.1 Philaenus spumarius | reverse complement strand
CGTCATGGAATAAGTACCGTAAGTAAAGTACTTTATAATAAAAGTCATATAGACGGACATAATAAATTTTATTCATCAAAACAGTTAGATATAAAATACACTTAAATTTAAACGATAAGTTATTATTATATAGGAATTTTATCGCTTGACAAATAACACTTGACCTAAATAAAAATGTTACCTAGAATAAAAATTTGAATTAAAAACCATTCAAATGTAATAGAATCGTTTCATAAAAGCGGTATATCTAAACTGTAAAGTTTATTTAGCAAAATTTAAATTCATTATTTTGTATTTACAAAATGTTGTTTCATAGTTCATTTATTAACAAAATTCATGATTCAAGTGTACCATCATTTTGTTGCTGTAAAGCTGTTGCTATACTTTGTCATAGTCTCTGTCACTCTCTTTGTATCTTCACAGATCAAATCACTACTCACTCTGCCATCCAAATTGTTCACTGCCCAGATGTGATAACGATATACTTCCTTATCCGTCCTGAAGAGATAGCGATAATATTTGTTATCCCATTCCCAGTACTGATAACGATAAGATTTTAGAGAAATTGGTATGGCACATAGTTTGAAAGTAACAAAAAGACACAACTCACAGCTCCGGCATTTTCTTGGCAAAACATTTCCAAATAGCCTACAATCATGATTTCTTATGATTTGTTATCTACATTTAGTTTTAAAAAAATGTGACTATCAACAATGATATTATATTACTGTAATCTTATTTATAATTTTGATATAATATTGTAAGTATAAAATAAGGTAAAGGAATAATTATGAATAACTTCATTAGTAAGGTTTACCTTTGAATTTACTTCATTGATATGATTTACTTTAATGGTAATAGTAATTTAACTAAGCCATTATACACAATATATCTATGTAAACTTTATTCTAGTTACTGGGAAGCAAACAATTGGACTTGGTCACAAAATGTTACAACCTTAGTCGGAAACCCTTTGGATGGTGATATGTTTGCCCAAATTCTAAATATGAATACTGGATCTAAGGTACAGTTTTGTAACTTTAGATTCAATATAATACATATTATTGCTTCTTTGATAATTCTTTACTATGTTATAAGTAGGAAAGATGACTGCTTTGTAGCAGAGGGGTTAGCTTACCTGACCCAATGCTTGAAAATACCCAGTTTAATTTCGGGTGAAAAGTATGGAAGTTTGTCTAGATTGAAAAATGTGTATTTTAAGTAACAATAGTCCAAAAGTAATTTTTGTTCGATTGACATTTACATATTTGAAGTTAGGGCAAAAAACAAGACTGTTTGCAACACTTTAGTTAAATAAAGGTATTTCTTTAAAGTTACGGCAAAAGGGCTTAAGTCATAAATTGTTAACAAATTGTTATTGTACGAATAAAATGTATATTGTTTGTGATTTCAATGGTTACGCGGTCAAACTTCAATGGTAAAAAAGTTGAAGTTATATAAACACAAATTTTCGTGGTTTTTTTAAATAAATATACAGGGTGTATCAGGAAGAAACGGGAAGAATTGTGTACAGTTAAGTTATGTGTACTAATTGGTTTGTTCAACTCGGCATCCTATACAAACACAGTAAATACTACAATATTGTATGGACATTTGTTGTCATTACCTTTTAACTTAGCTATTATCCTTCATCCGATTGTTTTGACAGTTACACCATCCGATAGGGAATCAAAAGGGCTACAAAAAAGGTGTCTTGACATTTTTCGTTAAAATGTACGGTTTTGGAGTAATTTAGGTTTGACATTTTCAAACAGCCGCCATTTTGAAACGCATGATTGGATTTAATCGTTTATTTTTCTTGAGGTATATCATTGTCAGGTTACACTTCATACCAAGTTTGAACTCAATCAGTCAAACCGTTCTCTAGATATGAATTATTTTGTACAAAAAACAAAATGGCGGATATCTGGAAAACGAAGCGTTTTCGGACCTATGTTTATAGGAACTTTTTTCATTATTTTCACCAGTAGAACACGTCCTGCAATTCTTTCCGTTTCTTCCTGATACACCCTGTATATATACCCACATAAAAATTTTGCAAAACATCCCAAGCCGGAGACCAGGTAACTAATCATATCACGTCAGCTTGGAAGGGAGACAACCACCGTTTGCTTTACTTCCGCCCTACTTCCCTCAAATCACAGATATGAAAAGTTACCTGGTCTAACCGAGATTCGAACCCAGTATCTTCTGAACAGGAAGATTCTAAGCTATCAACTCAGTTATGGCTTGTCAATAAAAACTGAGAAGAAAACAGCACTTGAGTTATAGATAAAATCATATAGGATGGCGCTTAGGGCGGGTAGTGCGAGTGAGACAGACTACCTATCCCACCATACTTCCTCTCCTAAGTTTAGGCGGAGCATTGTACAGTCAACCCTAGTTATGTCGGCTTGCAGTATTTACTTTCTGTTATCGAGACATTTTAAATAAAACATGTACTAAACACGCTTAAAATACGATTTAAATTAAAGGCTATTTTATAACTTATAAAGTAGTTTATTATAAATTTACTATAGATATAAGTAAATAGAAAAATATAGTATATATTTACATTACATTAAATAATTTACTGCCCAACTCTTCAAGTAGTTTCTTATGGATTTAGTATAGATATAAAAAAAACAATATATTTACATTACAATAAATTATTAACTGTCCCGCTCTTCAATTCAGTTAATTATTATAAATTAACTATAGATATAAGAAAAAGAAAAAACAATATGTTTACATTAGGCTATTACCTGATAATATTTGTTGCGCTTATTTGCAAGCGATTTGTGGACAAACCAAACATCTGACTGAAAAATGTTTGAAATAAAATATGTAGATCAACTAATTTTCTACAACTTTGCCGCTGGAAGTTTCTTTCTACCCTAAAAATATAAAAAGTTTACGCTTTACTACTTTTTCATGTCCCGATTAAAAAAATCTAATTATTTCTTATTGCATAAATTCCGAACATTTACTAAACTGGAAGATATTTATACTGTTAGTTGCAACATATCACGCAGATTACAAATACATAAAATTTGTCCTATTTAAATAATCCTAGTACTGTGCAGAAGCTTGTAATTGAAAGCGCGTCCAATACTAAAAATTGCTCGGTGGCCCTCTAATCGATGGATTTGACACAGACTGTATTTTTCTTACCAAACGACAAAGACTGGTGTTGGAAGGAGAAGAGCATTTTACTGCTTCTGCGCAAACCACGCGCCATCCTAAATGGTAATACCTATACGTGCTACCATATTGCCTATCTCGCCCCTTCTAGCCTATGAGTTTGTCAAAACTTTGAGTGCTTCTCCTGTATCGTTAACAATTTCTGACTTAAGTCCTGTTGCCCTAACTTCAAAGAAAGACCTTTATTTAAGCAAAGTGTTGCAAATAGTCTTGTTTTTCATTTTGCCCCAGTTTGGTAATTTCGCCTATTAATTTAAA
This sequence comes from Philaenus spumarius, assembly GCA_018207615.1. Taxonomy (NCBI): domain Eukaryota; kingdom Metazoa; phylum Arthropoda; class Insecta; order Hemiptera; family Aphrophoridae; genus Philaenus; species Philaenus spumarius. The sequence goes on along the minus strand of JAGFPH010000122.1, from coordinate 100,159 downwards.
CATTGTAAAAGTTTTGTGTATTGTATTTTTTAATGCGTGTCAAATAACTAAAATATAATTGAACGAGAGCCATATTTATAGTAACTTACAATACACAATACAGAAACACATACATTTCAGTTTGCTTGTTGTTTAGGTATTCATCCACAACTCTGACGAATTCCCTGACGTCACCAACAAAGGCAACTTAGCACCTCCAATGTACTTTGAGACTATACAAGTCAGTGCATTGACAATCTACAGCACCCAAGAGGTACGTTCCTTATCGGTAAAGCAACGGTCCTGCCGCTTCTGGGACGAATCTAACTTGCTCAACAGTCCGGTGTATTCGTACAACATGTGCCGCATGGAGTGTCGAATGAAACTGTGCCAGGATCTCTGCTCTTGTGTTCCTTTTTTCTACAGGCCTTTGCGTAAGTGAAGTATGTAAATGCAGATGTAAATTAGAGCTGATAAGAAACTAAGGGAATGGAGAGGTAAGAAGATCAAGAGGGATGAATTAGGGAGCGAGAAATGGAAACGGAAAGATGAGAAAGTAGGTAAAGAGTTTATGAAATAGAGGGAAATATATGTGTGGGAAAATAAAAATGATAGGCGAGGTAATGGGTAGGTAGGTGAGGTAGATAAGTAATTTTAAGCTAATGGTACGTTATGAGGGGGGAAAGAAGAAATAATAGGGGTAGGAAAATATGGGAAATAATGGTAGTGTAGAAACAGTGAAAGGAGGGAAATTTAAGGATAGTGAGAGAAATTATGAAGGAATAAGATGTGGAAACAGAAGGTAACGTCGTGGGTAGAATGTGGTGGCAGATGGTGTGAAATAAAGAGAGAGGTATAATTTGAAATAGGAGAAGGGAGGAAGAAAGAAAGAAAATTTAGAAAAGTGTTCTTTGGAAAAGAGGTAAACGAGATATTTAAGAAAGTGAGAAATTGTACGGAAATGTTGTAAGAAAAGATAAGGAAGATATGATGGGGGCAAGCTCATGAACATTGGACATACATTAATTTAATAAAAAAATACAAACACTTTAAGTTTGAAAACACAAAGTTCTGAACTAAAATTGGTTCTTATAATATAGGCTACGTAAATCTAAACTTGCATTTATTCTGATTTATATTAATTTTAAATTTACCACTATTAAATGGTAATAGAGTAGATAATTACATAATATACAGTAGTAAATGTTATATTTCAGGCCAGTATACAATTTGTGGAGTTGAAGGAATGCACTGTCTTGCACGCCAGTTGGGTAAGGCAAATCTAAATTTGAAAAGACTAATTATTCTTTAGCTTATAATTTTTGGGATTTATTTAAAGGTTTATTAAAAGAGATTTATTAAAACGAACATAAATTTCCTATCACAAAATCAATTTGCATACTTGTTGGTCTTCAAATTTAACCATAATTACGTTCCAGATAAACTATTGCGGATCCGAGTAAACAGTTCTAGCTCCAAAAAATATAGATGCCAATGTCTGCCTACGTGTGATGACACCAACTATCAAATAGATCTTGAAAGTACGGTCACTTGGTGAGTTTGAAGCACTCTAGTTTTATAGTTATGACTTTTATTCAGAGAGTAATATGTATAGAAATAATGTTAAACTAAAATAAAAACAAACAAAAGAAAGCAGTCGTGGGACTGATGACAGAAGTGAAAACTGTCATGAATATAGACAATCTTGTTTATGTTATTTTTAATTTAAATTTTAAATGTCACAAGATAAAAATAACACAACTTACATAATGAGGAAGCATAATGTCCATTTCAGAGGTATTTCCAAGTAAACTATTTTAACATAATTTACAAAATCGGAAGCACAAAGTCCATTTCAGAGGTATTACCAAGTAAACTATTTTAAAACAATTTATGAAATGAGGAAGCACAATGTCCATTTCAGAGGTATTACCAAGTAAACTATTTTAACACATTTGATGAAATTTGGAAGCACAATGTCCATTTCAGAGGTATTACTAATTAAACTATATACCCTCTTGTATGTGTACTATATTACAGTAGAGCGTGACGGAATAGAGCGTGATGGAAAATGCGTTATGGTAAAATCCGATTCACTGCCCACAAAATGTTTTGGACGCAGTGCGCCTATAGAAGTCTTCACTTTAAAAAACACAAACTACTTTTTGTGATATATTATATCTTAAGTTTTATTATTAACAGAAAAATTAATGAAATATATTTGATAGTGATAGCGCGCGAAATCGTGTAACTGCATCAGTCATAATGGAATTACACTAATGCTGAGCAGCTCTTTGATGTTTATAGTTTCATAAACCGTGATTGGACACCGCTGTTTTAAGAAATCGCAAACAACCACCTGAAAGACAAATAATTGTTACTGAAGAAACAATCGTTTTATTGACACTGGCAGCACAAGAGCGATGGGTTAATGCAGACTTTCAATTTTAGAAGATAAAATCAAACAAGTGCGGCATACAATCAACCTTCAAGTTTGTTTGTTTTAACATGCATTTAATTCCTTGATAGACATTAAAGTAATTTGTTGCCACAAATAAAATAGTTTATGGGCAGAGAATTCATTTTCGGACCAGATGTCGCACCATCATATACTGTATGTGTGTTGTGGGAAAATATCCTGGTCACCATACTCACTTGACATAGCTTGGTTGGACTTTTTTCTGTGGGGCTATAGTATGAAAGAAGTTTTAGTTCCGCCTATTCCTTGAAGTGATTTCGAATTATGGGAACGGATAACAGCAGCAGTTTTAACAATAGATGCAGAAATGAGTAATATTGTTTGAGACAAAATTCATTACAAACGGAACATCTACCATGTTATAATACATCCTCGTTGTACATTTTGTGAATGTAACTTAAAGAAGTATTGCATTAAATTATGCAGCCGTTGTTAATTTAATTTTGACAGATTAAAAACATATTTTCGAGATTTGTCAATTAAAAGATATTTTAAGATTAAAATTGATGAATTAGTATGAGTAATTTTTGTTTAGGTTTTTAGGAACAAGTATGAAATGGGGATTAGTCAAGTATCCCAGGCTGCGTTTGAAACGAGACATTTTGTTTGGATTTTCCGACCTTTTAGGTAAGAACTTTTTGTATGATTAAATTTAATTTTATACCTAATTTGAAGGCACACTGATTTAAATAAAACCCGAACCCGATTTAGTTGTTTAGTTATTGTTTTTGTTCCTTGTTTTGTGGATCGGGTTTTATATATATCAGTGTGATTTTGTCGCCACAGTGCTCTTTTATTTGTTTAACTAATTTGAAGGGCTGAGAAGCCAAGGGGTACAAGTGACATTTTTTAAATAATGGAGTTAAGTGCAGAAACTTAAACTTAAGTGCAACACTTTAAAATTATGGCCAAGGAATATAACTGTAAGTCTATCAAGTGCTAAGATCTAGTGGCGAAAAAAAACTACTTCGTAGAAGAGCTGTTTAGCTTAGAAGCCAAGGAATACATGTGTGCAAGTTGCTTTACTTTACATAGGTTATTTACTTTTAACCTATGTTTTATTACATAACTTCTAATTCCTGTTAACAAGTTCACTGCTACGCAAATTTCGCATTTCTCATGCTAGGAGCTGACCTTTTATTTTTTTATATTTATAGCCTAAATTACTAGAAATTACTTCATTTTGTATTTTTGAACCTTTCTAAGTAATAATCACTAATATTTAAAGCGTAAGTACGTATGCGTTCATAGCACACAGGCTTGAAATTAGAGTGCGAAGCGCGCAATGCATTGTGTATTGAAAATACTCCCAATATGGGGATTGGCGTGCAATGCACTGTGCGTCGCCCGCTTTTCATAGTGTTCAGTGTCAAGCTCACATGTGCAGTGAACGTGTTAACAGCCCAGGTGAACAAGTGACAACTTTTATCAAATATTGGCTGATAACAAAGAATAAGAGGATGAAAATCAAATAAATCTTTGTTATTATGTTAGTCTAGAACCTAGCAATTGAACATATACTAGTTTTAGTGATCATGATTTTACCTGGATTTAACAGTTTCTCTTTAAACTGAGTTTTCTCAAAACTAACTTCACTACACTTATACCCCTTGGCTTCACAGCCCTTCATTTGATTTTACTTCTATCCTTTACATAAAAGTGGCAGATTCTAAATGTTTTATTTAGTTTATCAGCCCTATGTTTAGATTCTTGAGTGTTGCGTGTTAACAGAATAGGCCAAATAAGTTTTCGATTAATAGCTGGAAATAAAAACTGCAAACATTCAAGATATGTTATGATTTCAAAACTTTATTTTCAAATTAAGATGAACTGTTCGTTAGTTTTGGGTTCAAGTACTTCTATTTCGTGTGGTATCTTTGACCAACCTTCAAGATCTAAATGGTAAATATGATTTTTTATTTATAAACAAATTACGTAATAAAAATTTTCTCAAAATACATAAAGGAAGGTATTTTTGGATTCTACAAAAGTATACCAAAAAGAAAATAATGTAAGGTATTGCGTGTTTTAAAAAATGGCTAAAATGACGAAGTTCATACGTCATTAAAATACAGAATAATTAAATTTCGATAAATTTAAATTAGTGCAAGTAATAAAGCAGGTAAAGTTTTAAGGTAAAATAAAGTAAAAAGTTTAAATATTATTTAAATGGAAGGGTGTGAGATTCAATAAAAAAGAAAAATTAAAGTTTTAAAGTAAATTAATAATAAAGTAAAAGTAGTAATAAGTAGAAATGTTAAAAAACAACAAGTATATTACAAAAAATTCGGTTGATTAAATAACTAGAAAAAACACAGAAAACGTACAAATTACAAGTCCCATATCGCCAACAAAAAATCATAAAACAACAAGAAACGGCGGCTAAGTTTCGAGAGATCTACAGAGTGTGAAAAGGTACTTGGCGAGAAGTGAAAACCCAGAGACTTTTTCGCGAGAATCCGCGAGAAAACCACAGACGTGCCGCAAACGCGAACCAGTCGTCGCTCGACTACCGTTCGAGTTCGTGGTGAAAGAAGAATGCGTAAACATTAAGAAAAACCAAGTCGCGTGAAAATCCAACAACTCTGTAGAAATTTATAGGGAAAAGTAAAAGAAAAATGGGAGAAATTAGTTAATTGCAGGCTGAGAGTTCAGAAGTGGTAGGGGTACATTCTAGCCAATGTTTGAAAACAAAAATCTCAAATAAAACAATGGAAAACAATAGCTAACATTATTCCCCAAATTAAATTAGCTTGAAAAAATCATTTAAATTTATTAAACATACTGGGTTAAATAGGATTGTGAACTATTTGATCTCTTGTTTTTTGTTTAAAGCCATAAATTAAATTAAATCAAATAAAGTTAAATTTAGAAGTTGTTAAATAATAACTTAATATACATAATTAAACTATTAACTAAAGCATAATGAAGAAAATTTGGATATTTATGTATTGGCAAGGTTAGTTAAAAATAGAAATTATTGTGTCTCATCAATTAATTTAAAAGTTAAAAGTAAATAATTTTGAATTATTTATAATAATTTATAATTTTGTATTTTTGGGGAAGATCCCAAAGAAAGAGAGAGTATTTTTATTTAATTGATTTTGATTTGAATAAATTCTTTGGTATTATTTTCAGTACAAAATTTTTTATTTTTTAACTTGTTTGAATATCAAATCACAATATTTCCTCTTATTTTAAGTACTATCCCTGTATATGACAATATCCAAAACACAAATAAATTAAGTTATAATGTCAGTTCTAGTGTACTCACGTGGAACTGGAGGTGTATTAAAAGTCGAATTAAAGTCATTTCTTTCTGAGCTGAGCATACTAAATAGTCAAATAAAACTTGATATCTGGAAGTGTAATTTTAAAAGAGATTTAGTCAACTAAATATGCAACAACCAGTTGCATCACCTAGGCAAGACAAAAGAGATAGCCTAAAACTTCCAGTAGGTGATTGTAACTTATTTTACAACAGTAATGTTGTTTTAACATTTGTTTCAGTTCAGATTGGTGGAAGCGCAGGATTGTTTCTGGGTTGCAGCGTCCTGAGCTTTATTGAAATCTTCTATTTCTTTACTTTACGTTTTTATTGGTTTATTAAGCACTCAGAATGAAGTTTATAATTTTTGTTGATAAAATAATTTGTAACAATATTAGAAATAAATAAACTAATACACATCAGAATATTTGTACTAAATTATATTCCTGCTTATATTTATTTATTTATGATTTATGTAAAAAAAATGAGAAAATTATTTTTTTGTAGCAAATACTAAGTGTATTATTATTTTTTAAACATATAAAATGCGTTTTCTCTTTTTAAAAACAGTTTTCTTTACATTCTCTATTAATCTAACTGACGACCGTAAAACCCTCAGATATTTTCAGCATGAAGTGTGGTACAACTAAAGACAGAAACCAAACTACCACTGTAGAGTCCCCCACCATCCTGTTTCTAAAAATATTACTATATTATTAAATCGAGACTTAATTGAGATATCCATTTCAAAATTGGTGTGCTCAATTAAAATTCTACCAAAATGTTTAAAAATAATGGCTGTTTCAAAATTTAAATTAGAAATTTAATGAAAATTATTCATTTACGAAAACGTTACACAAATAACAAAAGTTGAGCAATTTTATTACACAAAAACTAGTTGTTAAAAATCGAACGTCAATCGAAGAAGAAAGTTTTTAAAATACAAAAAATTAAAGTTTTTATCTTTAGTTGTTCTGTAATTATTATTATTATTATAAACACATTTCATATTCTAAAAAATTTTGTTCCTATAACAGTTATTATAGTGTTGTTTCTTCAATGCTATTATTCAGAGCTTACCTTTTCCCCTAGATAGGCAATCGAGGCAACGCCTGATTTAAGTGTATTTACTTCAGCGTAAATCTCCATAATTTTAAACTCATAATATATTATGTTTTGGCTTAATTTGTCAGTTGATTGTTGCTTGTTTATTGCCAAACTACAATCATCAAGATGGTGAATATAACTTATAGCTTTTAGAACCTGATATATCTGTTTTGAGCATATTTAATTGTTGATTAGATGTTCAATGAGTACTGTGGTGAATTTAAACAATAAGAAACACTGAAGCCCCAACCACAAGTTCGATGAATAAAACTACACAAACAAACTGAAACACAAGCTAATAAGCTAGCTTGTTAGCTTTAGTTTAGATTTAGAACCCTCCGATGATGGTTACTTGGTTACCGAAATGTACATCAGGGAACTAGAATAGCTATGTTAATAAATGTGTTTCAGTTTATTTGTGTAGTTTTATTCACCGAACTTGTGGTTGGGGCTTCAGTGTTTCTTAATATTTAATTGTGTATACATTTTATGAATTGATATATAAATTTATGAATTTAATTGTATAAATGACTCCTCCGCATTACACCATTGCAGATTGATATATGATATTCAAAATTGATAATATTTTAATATTTTAAGTAGCTAATATTTTAAGAAACCCAATCATTTTCAACCCAGTAACAATAATGTATCTACTGCATTGAAAATTACCACAGTCAAAGTATAAAGACATCTTCACTTTATTTATGTGCATAACATTCATAAACTATTATGCTCTGACCAAATAAAAATTGATATAACAGGAAACAAAAATTTGTATATACTTTGACCTTGACTAACTTTCAAAAGAGTTGCATGCTTTCCAATAATAATCGATAACGAAATAAAGAGATTTATACATTTCATACAACACGCTACACTCTGCATTTTATAAATACTATCTTATCCAATACATCTATCAGAGACCATTAATTTTAATAGCTTAACCTACCGTTGCATGGTAGATAACATCAATGGCATGTCATAGAATTACAAGCAATACAAAATGCAACAATTGCATGTATAAATTAAAATCTATTGCATTATTTATTCATATCCTGAATTATAGTATTTTAGAATCACCGGTGAATAAATAATGTTGAGAAGAACTAAAGATTATTTCTTAAATAGTTCAATTCATGGACTTCATTATATCGTTGATCCTGGAAGACACTGGTCTGAAAGGTTGGTGCAATTTTGTTTGTAATTAATTAGTTCAAATTATTTTTATACATTAAGATTACATTTGTATTGACGTATTATGCCTTGCCTCCAGATTGAAATAAGATAATTAATTAGCATCACTATTTAGGAAAGCGGTTTAGCAGTGATGGTAGATTGAAACAAAAATTTACCATAAACATTTTATTTTCAAAAATATTTTAATCGACTAAATTTGAGAAAGAATAAATAAAACCCAAAGTTAAAAAAGAAAAGAACTACAATTAATTGACCATTCTTGAATGATTACGTTCAACGGGTTATTCAATTTCACCCTACCGAAAATGAATATTTCGTACTCATATTGCTCATAGGCTCTAGAGGTGCAGTAAGATAGGATTTTAAATTAATTGGCATTTAAGGGTTTAAAAATCCCCTAAAACAATAAATATTGTTTGTTTTACTTTCCTTAAAGCTGAAATTTTGTACATTTATTTCTTACTAGGGGAGACCCCTGAGTGCCAACCCCCATTAGCACCTTCTAAAAACATATGTTATGTTCTATTTATTACGGAACGCGGTACCGTTCCATGCGTCAAGCTATGGCACACTACCGCACTATCTTTTTTCGTCTTTTTTAAAAGATTTTTTGTCTTTCTTTAAATATATAATAAAGTATCCTCTCAAAAAAGCTTTTTAACAAAATCAAAAAACAAAATGTCAAGCTATGATTATTTTTTAATAAAAAAAAGAAAGAATTGAAATAAACAAATTGGTAAAGCTATGCTTTAAGAATATAAAAGATTTGTTTAAATATTAATGTATTTGATTGAAATTTTCAAGATATTGTTCGGAAATGATTCTTCTGTAACATAAATATACCTAGATCACTTATAGAGCTTAAGAGTCGCAAATGCTGCATTTTCTCGATGAGGCTAGTCTATAAAAGGACCGCCAATCATTTCAACTATTTTGTAATTAGACGCATGGATACATTCAAGTGAAAGTACTGAGTCGAAGAAGTTGTACAGAGTCTTGAGTGAAGAGCATCGATCGGTTTTGGTGATTTTGAGAGAAAGATATTTTTAATGCGATCAATATTTGTTCAGTTATATATATTCATAGCTTTACATAATAGTTGATTTCGCTCTTGCTTTTTTAAAAATATTTGTTCAGTGATTAAGTGTAGGGTTACAGTGTATTATTTCTCTCCTCTACTTTTTTTTTTTTTTTTTTAATATTTAAACAAATCTTTTATATTCTTAAAGCATAGCTTCACCAATTTGTTTCATATTTCAATTTTTTTTTTTATATATAAAAATAATCATAGCTTGACGCTTTGTTTTTTGCTTTTGTTAAAAAGCTTTTTTGAGAGGATATTAAAGGTGTGGGATTAATAATAACCTCAAAACTAAGATGGTAAATAATGTTAAAAGTTAAAATCAAATTATTTCTTATATTTTATAACATCAGTTATAATAATGGTTAAAGGAACCAGCAAGGCTCAGGTCTACACTTTAAAACACTAATCTAAAAGCTAGAAATAAAAAATAATTGCTTCAAATTTTGAAATCAGCTGTTAATGGAAATATTGGAGCAAACAGCTATATTATCTGTTATTTTATTCAATCGGTTGCTATGGTAATAAATGTAAATACATGTGTTGGTTTATCATTCTAAGCCTAACCTAAGAATTTTGGCCGACTAAATTTACAAATATTTAAATAAAAAAAGGTTTTTTATCGAAATGAATTATAGTCTATGTTACTGAGGGATAGTGTAGCTTTTTATTAGTAAAACTATTTTTTAAATCTGTTCAGTAGTGCCAGAGATTACCCCCTACATACAAACAAACAAAAAAAAAACTTTACCTCTTTATAATATTGTATAGACATTATGAAAAGTAAATAAGTTTAAAATTTTTTAGGTGCTGCTAAGGGTGAATTGTGTTAACAACCCCTAAGAACAATAAATATTAATATTAATACTTTCCTTAAAACTAGAGAGCTGAAATTTTGTACATTTATTTCTTACACAATAAATATAAAAAATAAACAAGTTGTACATTTTCTTTACGTGCTGCTAAGGATGCAAATGTGATAACAAACCCTAAAAACAATAAATATAATTTTTTATACTTTCCTTAAAGCTAGAGAGCTGAAGTTTTGTAAATATTTCTTACAAGATACATAAATATACAAAATAAACCAGTTTTACAGTTTGTTACTTGCTGCTAAGGGTTGAAAATGTAATAACAAACCCTAAAAACAATAAATATTAATTTGTATTATTTCCTTAAAGCTAGAGAGCTGAAATTGGGCACTTATTAATTTTAAGACAATATTTTAGACTTAAGCTGATCAAAACTTACCCGACCGAGGGTGGGCTGGGGGCGAGACGGGGTACATTTCTAAAAACATCCGCCGCGCCGGAATGCGACCAAATTTTGTAATGTTTCTATTGTACTATAAGGTTTTCGTAAAAAAAATGTTAAATAGTAATATATAAAATTAATACGTTTTTAAAATATTTATTATTTGGCTGTAAACTGCCAGAAAACCATCATACAGCCTTAATGCAAGTGTAATTCACTTATTGTAACTTAAATCGCAGATTTATTACAAATCAGGCATAAAAAAGCAAGATATTAATAGAATATATGGTAAAAACTATTATTACAAGCTAAGTATGTTTTTTTGCTAAATTCATGTGAAAAAATACATTGACAATGTCCGTGAATGGGCATTCCAACAAATGCAGCTGGGCAGTTTCATGCAATATTTTAACTTGTATTCAAACCACAATTGTGACTGACACAGTGCTACTACACTGTGTTTTAAAAGTTTTTAAGTTTAAAAGTGTCTAAAAAGTTTTTTAAATCAAATTTTAGTTCATTGTATAGTCTAAAACTTTGTTGTTGGTGAAATTTTCCTGACCAAGAAACAAAAAACTTCTCCGCAGGTCATATTTTTCATGACATATTCAGAAGATTAAAATTTACTTTGATATTATCATTTACAAATGAAATACTTGCTATAAATTAAATGTGTTTATACCGTATCCACTGTTAGGTTTTACTTAAACAAAGTGCAAAAACTCAGATTTTTCTATCAACAGTGTAATCGTGGTGGAAATAAATTCGTGTACAGTATAGTTGGATGCGGTCAAGGCCGCACTAAACTACAGGCCGTACTGCTCGGATTGTGACGTCACAGTGAGCGTCCAACTCAAGACTCCCGGCACTGTGCTGCCTTATGGCGCATCAATGTCGCGCGCTCAAAACTACTGCACCCTACGTCGCAAGTCCAAGTTTTTGTGTATAAAACTTATATTTTATTATTCTGCATTAACTGACGAACACAACGATGTCCATAAATAGTGTTTTGAGGTAAATTTACAGCACATTTTTAAGGCCTAAACATAAACATTGTTTCCAAGTGTTAAAAATTCTGACCTTGTTGTTTTAATATGGCCTGTATTACACTATCAAATTTCTTTGTCAAAGATCTTTGATCAAATTTCTTTGATGCAATATTTGATAGTGTAATATGCAATCTTTTATCAAAGTTGGCACACGTCAAATTTATTTGTCAAAGGTTCTCTAAGAGACAAGAGAGAACCTTTGATTAAATCTTCGATCAAAGTTCTTTGACAAAGAACTTTGATAGTGTAATACAGGCCTATATCAAAACAAACCTAAATTTATGTAACTGTTGCATGTATAAAATATAATCTATTCTGTTCAGACAAAAACATAAAATACAGCAATACTTCATTAAAACACAATAATTGTGTTTTAAAATCCCAAAAATATTATTGTGTCCTACATATTTGTTATTAATGAAATTTATCAAACGTTATCAAAGTTATTTTATTAGTTATCAAATAAAATAAGACACTTCTATATTGAAATTTTCAAATCATTTTATTACATCATTTAAATTTACCAATTGCTAATTACAATCAACATTTTATTCTATTAAACAATAACAAAATTAAATGTCATTGCCAACTCAAAACAAGAATTCCGTACTAGAAAAAAATAATTGAAAAAAAAGAAAGTACTGTGATATACAAACAAATACCCTAGATTAACATTTGTTATTTTAATGTTTTTCTACATTTACAATAACATTGAATTCTTAAACAAAAAGTTGATTTTTTCCATTTAAAATACATTGTGGTGTTTTATTATACATGTACCAAGAATTGTAATTTTAGTTAGTTTATTTTATACAAATTACAATGTTTAGGGCATTCTTTATGATTCTGTCAGTTACACAACTTTTTTACCTTTCTTTTCAGAGTGTTTTTGTCCTTATCAGCATTTACTGTCTTTCTTTTTTTCATTGTGTCAGTAACACTTCTAGAATAGTTATTTTGTAATATGTTACTAAATGTATAGAGACACTTATCAATAAGTTTCTTAAAACTTACCCCACAACTATCACAGTTACTCTGTGTCATTAGGCCTGGATTACAAAACTCAGCAATAGTTTCTTTAAATACTTTTCTTTGGTTAGATGCTGATAAAAACTCTCCTTCATACCTTTCAGGTATTATAGTTTTGAACACTTTGAATCCTACAACAACTACTTCTAACAGAGTATCAGAAGGATCATTAACAGATCATTAACATTCATCTGTTAATGATGTTAAAGCATGCAACTGAAGGCGGGAAGTTGGGCGCTTGCTGTGACGTTTCGTCCGAAGTGGAGGGGAGTACTCCGGCCTGTAGTATAGTGTGGCCTTGGTACTATACTGTACAATTTGACCACAGCTGCGCCATACCGTACACTCAGTGCTGCAAAACTGACACCCTGCACGGGATCTGTCAGGACTCGCAATTACACTGTCGCAAAAAATGTAGCGTTTTCTGAGGACCATTGCGGATAAACTGGAGTTTCGGATACACGATTACCAGATAAACGAAGTTTTAATGTATTACTAAAATTTGTAACAATTTTTTAGCCTCATTTAAAAAAAATCACGGTAAAATTTCCATATACGCCCTTGATTAATAATTAAATCAGTTTCATCAAAATGGTGTAGTTAATATTTTAAATTGTATAAACAAACTAGAATACAAATAACTTTTCAGCTTTATAATAGAGTTTATGTTTATAAAACAGCGATTATGTCTGTTTGTTGTTCGTATGAGATCGATTTAAAATGATTTATGTACCATTTTTATTCAATGTTCAATAGTTTTTATTTGCATCTATTTAATTGATTTAAATTCTGTTTAGAGTGTTCTGGGTAGGTGTGAGTTTGGCTGCCTTATACTGCACAGTTCAGGTACTTCTTGGGAATCTTTACAACTTCCAACATTACGCAGTCAGCTTCGGTATGGACACAAGTTATCTGGAGTTTAACACCTCGTTCCCTTCCTTCTCTATCTGCGAACTAGAATCCAACGAGAGGATTACTGAAATAGGAGAACGGTGCGATATATTTAATCTGTGTTTTAATAATAACTTAACGTTTGATAATCTTAATAATATAATATACTTTGATAAGACATTTTAATTATATACTTTATTTAGTAAAGCAAAGATTAAACTAAGGCAACAAAACAGCTTGTCTTATCTATTTTCGGACAGCGATTCTTGGACATATTGTATCATGTGGCATTTAACTGATGGCTGTTGTTAATACGAAGGAGTTTATAAAAATGCATCGACCAACAATTAAGCTCTAAAAAACCTACAAATTTGTGTATGCAATTATTTAATTGAAAATAGAAAAAAGAATATGCAATGATAATGTTTTTATACTGATCAAATGACTGAGAGAAAAATTCTTCTGCAAGGATTGTCAGCGGATATGCATTGCTGTAAAGAGCCTACAGCTAGCTAAATACTATAAATAGTATTCGAATAGTATACACATTACATGTACCATTTAGATTCTGTACAGTTAGTAATAATTATTCCCAAAAACATTATGGTTAGACCATGGCAGAAATTTTCATGACACATTTTTCATACCGTAATTTTAATACATGATTAATATTTTTGATTGTTGGCAATTGCTATTCCTAATGTACTTTTCCAAATAATTTGTATTTTTACAAAGGTTACAGGGTGTTAAAAAAACCTTTCAAGACTTTGGGATATGATTCCTCATAAAAAAAGTTCATATGAAGGTTTAATTTCCCGTCTATCTGTCTATATGTGTTTTTTACTATAATTTTACACAAAATTTACAAGACACAAAAAATTTGCTACATTTTATCTCCTAAACACGGTGCATAAATTATTAAGATTCCAGGACTATTAATTGAGTTTTTGCAATTTTATGGAAACACCTACATGCACATTTTGTGGTAATAATGGCACAATTTCATGTTTCTAGTTTGAAAAGTTGTTACTGTTAAGTTATTTTATAAATAATTCCTTAAGGCCCTTATGCCATTATTCATTAAACAACATTTTAGTCATTATTTGTATAATGGTAAGCAACAATGTGGCGTTCTGCTGCCATTGTAAAAGCAACGAATCATTGGCAACAATAAAGACCGCTTCTGTTGCCGTCGCCCCTTGTTGCCTTGATCTAATTGCACCTTTATACAGTTGACCTAGAATCTCTTCATTACACATTATTCTTATTATTCTTGAAATGTAATTTTGTTTAATTTAAAAGTACTTTATATAGATTTTATATGTTCCATATGCAAAGAACAATATAATGTCTATTAACACATTATAAACCAAG
>JAGFPH010000122.1:55816-66202 GCA_018207615.1 Philaenus spumarius | reverse complement strand
GCCTTAGATTTGAAATTAGAAAGAAGTTTGAAATATTTCGCGTTTAATCGTTGAAACAACCCCTAAAACCATAAATATTGTTTGTTTTATATCTCAAAAACCATATCGCCTAGGAATGTGGAATTTGGTACACATATTGTTCACATGTCTTAGATTTGAATTAAGAAAGAAATTTTAAATATTTAGTGTTAAGGGTTGAAACAACCCCTAAAACCATAAATATTATTTGTTTTATATCTGAAAATCCAAACGGCCTAGGAACGTGGAATTTGGCACACAAATTTTATTACTCATAGGTGCTACAGGCGCACTAAGAAAGGATTTTAAAATATTTCGCGTTTAAGGGTTGAAACAACCCCTGAAACCATAAATATTGTTTGTTTTATATCTCAAAAACCATACGGCCTAGGAACATGGAATTTGGTACGAAAATTTTATTGCTCATTGGTGCTAGAGGCGCACTAAGAAAGGATTTTAAAATATTTCGCGTTTAAAGGTTAAAACAACCCCTGAAACCATCAATATTGTTTGTTTTATATCTAAAAAACATTCCGCATATTGCCATGGGGTTGGCATGCGAAGCACGCAATGCTTTGTGTATTGAATATACTCCCAATATGCGGAATGGCTTCCGAAGCACGCAATGCATTGTGTATTGAAGATACAACCAATATGCGGAATGGCGTACGAAGCATTTTGCAGCTATTCAGCACCGTCGTGAGTAGACCTATTTCCCAAATTGTTCGTTGAAACCCTAAAACATGGGCATATAAACTTAATTTTGGAAATTTGCTCAACTCACGTCAGCGGTTCAGCTGCGTGTTCGAATTATTATGTTTGTTCAGCGATATTCCGGAATTAATGAACCGATTTCGATCAATCTTTTTGAAGTTAAAACTTCTGTTGACCCATTGAAATTTTTTTTGCGTGGGTATCTGAATGAAATCTCAAGTCACGAATCGTAACAAATATCTCACGACACGAATCCATTCAATTTTTCTCTATATTACTCGTTTATAGCTGTCGTACCACCTTAGTTCAGGTAAATAAGTAAAACTTTTGTATAACAGTCGTACCCGACTTCGGTCAGGTAAATAAGGAAAACTTTTTACAGCTGTCGTACCCGGCTTCGTTCAGGTAAATAAGTGAAACTTTTTTATAGCTGGCGTAATAGGATTCGGCCAGGTTAACAAGGAACACATTTTTTTAGCCGTCGTACCAGGCTAGTTCAGGTAAATAAGTGTAACTTTTTAAAGCTGTTGCGCCCGGCTTCAGTCAGGTAAAATAAGGAAAACTTATTATAGCTGTCATACCCGGCTTCGGTCATGTAAATAAGGAACAGATATTTATATTTGTCATACCAATTTTTTTTATAGCTGCTGTACCCGTCTTCGGTCAAGTAAATAAGGAAAACTTATTACAGCTGTCGTACTCGGCTTCGGTCGTGTAAATAAGGAACAGATGTTTATATTTTTGTCATACCAAATTTTGTATTGCTGTTGTACCCGTCTTCGGTCAGGTAAATTAGGGAAAGTTGTTTTTCCGTCATACCCGGCATCCTTCATGTAAATCAGTAAAAAAAATATAAATGTCGTAAAAGACTTAGTTCAGGAAAGTAAGTGAACCATTTTTATACCTGTCTTTATAGCTTTTTAGCTGTTTTTTTATAACGTTTTTAATAAAATAATAAAAAAATATTTTTAAAAAAACGTACTACTTAAATCGCATTATACAGTAAATACAAATTCATAAACACCTTTTACGAAATAAATTTGTTTTCTTTAATCTGCACATTGCTCTAAAAATCAAAAAATAATAAATTAAAAAAAAAAAATAAACCAACTTCAAAGAAACAAAAACAACAAAATGCTGAAACTAAAAAGTAAAAAATAATTAGTATATTGAGCAAACGTAATTTATTCAAAGCCGATACAAACAAATTTTTGAAGTCGGTGCCAAATTTACCTAGAATTTAACACTATTTTAGTTCTTCTGAATCTACTACTCCTCAAATTTCATATCCATTTCTTCAATCGTTAAAATATACAATGTTCACTCAGAAGTACGTCTTTTTCTCTTTTTTACCATTTTCCAAACGCTTATCACAAATTCACAAAACAATCATAACCAAATTTATTGAAATTTGGACAGGATGTCTGTCGGGTCAGCTATTAATAAAATATTTCTTAAAATGGCAGTTTATTCAAATTTGTATGATTTAGCAAATATTTATGTTGGAAATTTGAGTCAACTAGGTATAAATACATTACATAAATGTTCACAACGTCGTAAATTCATTTAGGCCTACATTTACAAGAATAAAATGAATTCAGAGTTGTGTCACGCATTTAATCAAATAATATAAAAGTGAGTTTACGTCCGTACATGCATATATGCGTACCTGAGTAACAAATAATATAACAGCTAATTTCACTCATAATCGGTAATACTTAAATAACCCCAGCATATATTATACTTTGGGGTTATGTTTACAACTCCAATCATTTTAATTTCTTGTAAACTTGATTTATTTAAATAAATTAATAATAAATTTGGCACCGACTTCAAAAATTTGTTTGTATCGGCTTTGAATAAATTACGTTTGCTCAATATACTAATTATTTTTTACTTTTTAGTTTCAGCATTTTGTTGTTTTTGTTTTTTTGAAGTTGATTTATTTTTTTCAAAAATTTATTATTAATTGAATGAATAAGTGTACTTTATTTTTACAAAACTTTAGACGCATTATACAAGAATTCCCGCTGCAAAAATTATTATCAGTGCACCAGTAGTCAAAATGCAATGAGATAGGAGTCGAGTCGAGTAGCAGTGCGTGCGTGCATTAGCTGTCCATCTCCTCTCTCTCTCACACACTGTTCAAAACGGCAACGTCGCTAGCCTCTTGGTAACTAAGCTCTGTTCCGACGCTACACCAGCGCTACAGTAAAGGCGAAACACATTTCCCTATACTTCGAGCACTCTGGTATTACTTATATCCTCTGTGGTTAAAGTAACCGTGCAAAGTGAAATCCGCATATAGCGTCAAATCTACTGCACTGCACTTATATTAGTCACATAATGTTTCGTCAAAAATGGTTCCGGTAAATAAAAAGCACAGTTTTTAATCATTATTAAATACAGTACTGTACAATACAATTCCAATGCTTTACTAATCAATAGGATTAGGATTGTTTACGTTTTAAGATATTTTCACCGGTACAAGTAGGCCTACTGTTTATTCAAGAGAATAATAGATTTTCTAAATAAATAACATAATAAAATTTATTTATTTATAAGTACGGTAGTGAACTAAATAAAAAATCAATTAAATGACTTGAATTACCATTAAGGTACGATGTGATTGAAGCGACTGGTGCGATCATCGCAGTCACACTGTTGTTATTGAAGCGACTATTCTAACAGTTGCCCGTTCACTTTTGCCAAGTACGGACTGTTCCACTGGACGTTATTATGAGTATATACGTACGTATACTATAGTACGTATAAGTACGTATAGACTACTATATATACAGAGTGTAAAGTAAGTCCTGGTACACCTCAATATAATTTAAATAGGTTTTCTATGTTTTCACCTAACAGTAAAATAATAACAGTACATAGATCAGATTTTGTATATCTTTTTCCATCTTTGAAATAATATAAAGTTAAAAAAATAACTTACAAAATCCCATTATTTGAGCTTAGCGAACGAATGCGTTAGTTGATTTTTATTTTCTTACCACAGAAGTTCATAGTTTTTAAAGGGCATTCTAATGATAAGACACAAAATAGGGGTTGCCATTTAAAAAATTAAAGTTGCCCCCTTTAACGCCCCCTTTTGAAATTAATTGTAGGCAAAAAATTTAAACCCGCTTAAACACCAGAAAAAAGTGTTATAATAGTTATGTAGAGGTTTTACGTTGATACATAAATCCATTTAAATTATATCGAGGTGTATCGGACTTACTTTACATTCTGGGTATATCTTTATATATTATTTCTCAAATGTTTTTGGAGGCAATGCCATATTTCCCTTAATTCTTCATTAAAATTAATGATTCAAACATAATTTTAAAGCTTATGTTAACCGCTATTGTCAAAAAATAGCTTAAAATTTATGTTTTCGTTAAAAAAATAGATTAAAAAACTTTCATATGATTCCTAATGAAAGGCGCCATGGATTATAATAACTGTTTAACTAACATAACAGCTGTTAGTTAGATTGTTTACATTCTATATGCAAGTGTAATCTATCACACAAATCTTATCACAAATCACACAAATATTCGCATGGGTCAGCTAATATAATTATATGATATTATACTACCTTAAATACCAGAGGTACCAATGAGATAGACCTAGTAAAGAAAGAAAATCAATTTTAAATCACAACTCAAAGAAATGTATTATAACTTGAATTTAGTTTAAGTTTTGATTTTAAAACTTATTAAAAATTAATTAATTCATCCTATAGGTATTTTTATAAAAATGTGTAAAAAAAGAATTTACAAAATTAAATTAAATAAATAATTAGTTTAAGTAAATTAAATTTGTTTATTAAAAGTAATAAAAACATTTTATATATAATTTTTAAGTTTTTAATCTCTAGGAGATTGTAATCCGAAAATCAGCTGCTACGCCACTCAATTGTATATAAAAAATTGATTCCTTTGAAATGTGTTAACAATTTTTGTTACACATAATATTAAAATTTAGATCCATGGCTTATATTACATAAAATTTCAAATTACAGAATATAATACAATATAAATTCTGTCCAATTATAGTATTTCAACCCATCAGTCTTATAAGGTAATCTGTTATTATCCTTTTTTTTATGTTTTTTATGAATCATCTTTCAAAAAATAACAAAGATTGGGTAATAATTGTTCTGCGACTGCTATAGACGCTAGCGACTCTAGCGATAATCGCTCCAACGACAACAGGACCATTTGAACAATGCAAAGCAGGAGTCAATATTATTAACCAATAGTATTAATCAAGTAGTTGGATACATGGTGTAAGTATCCAACCACTTACACCATGGTTGGATACACTTAGTAGCTTAGTAAACCAAAGTCTGTGATTATTGTTTACGCGATGGTAATGTCATCATTCCTTATCTTGCACCTGCTACCTGCTTCTATCCGACCTTTTATTGTGTATAACTTCTCTTAACCGGCTTACACTCTCACACTTCTCCTTTAGTTTTTGTGAATACAGTACAGTAGTTTGATTCAGTATCAAGTAAACCCTCGCTCTTAAAAGTTGCGTGTGTCATAATGCACATCGTTTGCTTAGTTTTCAAGCGAACGAGTTCCGTTAAACAGAAAACACTTATGGACTTCTTAAAAAAATGTAGTCCATGTAGGCTATGTCTTTTTATCATTTTATATTTGTCTTTATTTTCATTTCATCACAATACAGTTGTGTTAATGCTTTTTCACTAAATGTTACGTTGATTAATAAAACTCATACTCACTGTGTTATGGCAATGTGCAGTGTAAACCGGTTAAAACCAATCGTGTAAAAATAGATACGGCGCAAAAGCTATTGAGTTCCGTTAAACAGAAAGCACTTATGGACTTCTAATTATTTTTTATCTGGAACATGTACTGCAGCCTATGTATGTCTTTTATCATTTTGTATATTATTTTTATTTGGACTTTAGTTTTTCATTTGATAATACAGTAGATCCCTTTTTTCACATCTTTGACTACGTTTTCATTGTTTTCACCAGTTTACAGTACGTTTCCCTCTCGATTTTTGACAGAATCCGTGTTATCCGAGGTACCTTCGGTCAACATGACCTCGGATAACCGCGGCTCTACTGTACTATATATAAAGATATGCGACAAAATTAGATTATACTTAACGAAAGCAAGAAGGCCTATTTCGCGAGTAGTTTACGAGTAGAAGTAATTAGAGGTAGGTATGATTGTATGGAGTGGGACATAATGAAATCTTTAATAATGCCACAATAAAATGGCTCTAGGAAAACAGAATACAGTACACTACAGACCTCTTTTATTGTGTAATATCAATGTATAACAGTAAACAAAATCTTATATTATTTATTTGCAAAAATGATCATAATATATTCACCAAATAAAAAGTCCGTACTGTTAAGCATCATGAAAAGTCCCATGGGCAAGAGCAAGAGCTGTTATCAGTTATTAATGATTAATGAAATGAATTTATTTGACCCTTCTCTTATACATAATTTACATAATAAAATTTTAAACTTAAAATATACGCTTAATAATAAATAAATAACTATTCACAGCACAAAATATAATACATATGAAATATAAATTTATAACAACAAAAATAGGAATTACTAAAGGGTCAAATCATCCCGAGGTTATAACCTGTTTGGGATGAATATATTTATACAATTAAACATATAAACAACTCGATGGGAAAGAAACAATAACGCCTTGACCGGCCAGTTCAACTGTACATTACACTAACATAAACACATTTAGAATACTAAGATTTGGCTTTTACTTAATAACAACAGTAAGTAATAAATGTAACAGTAAGTAACAAACACAATAATAAATCCACAAACACAAAAAATAAAATACAATTAAGAAAACAAACCTGCATTAACTTTGCATCTGTTTCCAAAAAACACCTCTTTCGGAACCAAAAGTTCACCACAAAAACAAAACGCAACAAAATTCTTCATAAAAACAATAACAAATACCTTCCAACTTCAATCACACAAATATACTCTCTCTCTCACACACACACACACACACACACACCCCCACACACACACCCCGACACACACACCCCCACACACACACTCACAAACACTTCTACTATTCATTATCACGGTGATAGAAGAGAGCCCTCAAGAATAATCACAAACACTTGACGAACAGTTACTGAAAGTCCACCCACCCTCACTGCGTACTGGTGAAGAACATATCGACCCGGTCCTGTTCTAATAAATATTGTTTTAAAAGGCTGTGGAACTCAAATTTATTTCTACAAAGTTTAATTTTTATAGGCATCAGATTAAAAAATTTTGGGGCAAGATATAAGTAAAATTTCTTAAAAATAGTTAGATTTGGTTTAGGAAAAACTACGTTTAAATTATTCCGTAAAGTCCTCCCTCTAGCCCCTGTGGTATAATTCCCTCCACTTCTACTAAAGAATAATCGTAATACTTTAAATATATATAAATTTCTAAAGGGTAAAATGTTAAGAATTTTGAATAATGGACCAGTATGCTCCAATTTAGTTCTGTTTGCCATAATTCGAATAAAATGTTTCTGAAGCACAATAATTGGTTTTAATGTACTGTAGTATGCCCCTCCCCAAACTTCAATACCATATTCCAGCTTTGAGCCAATCAAAGCATGGTATATTGACTTTAACAATTTCAATTTTGTCACCGATCTTAACATATAAAAAAACCTAACATATTTAATCAATTTTAATTTTGTATTCTCAATATGAGCTTTCCAGGAGAGTCTGGAATCCATGTATAATCCCAAATACTTAATGCTGTCTACCTGTTCAATTTCTAGGCATTTGCATATTCCACTTTCTTTACAGGAAAACTCATGATATTTCACGTTTGTTGAGAAATATGTCTTACGAGCAACATTATAAATTATGTATTTGGTTTTAGGGCTCATTACCATATAGTTCTTCGTAAACCACCATCGTAAAACATTTACGTTATCCTGCATGTCCCTTCTTAGCTGTTCCAACGAATCCGCCTTATAAAAAAGTGCGGTGTCATCAGCAAATGAGACAAGGTTCCCTTTGAATCTACCGTTGCATAAATTGTTCACATATATTAGAAATAATGGTCCCGAGAGAACTGAGCCCTGCGGGATCCCATACTTTAAAGTACCTTGCTCACTAACGACATCGTTGACCCGAGTTTGTTGGATTCTATCCGTCAAGTATGAGCGAAACCATTCAAAAGCCACCCCTCGTAACACCAGCATCATACATTCTTGACAACAATATTGAATGGTCTACTGTATCAAATGCCTTCATTACGTCTACAAATATTCCAGCGCAAAATTTACCATCATTTATACCGCTATAGACTTGAGACATAAAATTTACCAATGCATCGTTGGTGCTCAACTTACGTCTAAACCCAAATTGGTTTTTACTAAAAAAACTATTTCTATCCAGGAAGGAAACTAACCTTTCTTTAACGACTTTTTCTAAAATTTTTGAAAAAATTGAGAGAAGTGATATCGGTCTGTAATTTGTTGGATTTGTTTTAACACCCTTCTTATATACAGGTGTTACCACTGCCATTTTTAATATCTCCGGGAACTCTCCTGAACTTAAGCTATAATTAACTAAGAAAACAAGCACATCTATTATAAATATTGAAATGGTTTTAGTAATAAAAGGAGTAACATTGTCGAACCCAGGAGCCTTTCTATTTTTTAGAGAGGTTATAATGTTTTGAATTTCTAGTGCAGTGCAGGATAGAGAAACAAAGAGTCAGGACAAGATTCGCTTCCAAAAACACTATCATAATTTCTTGAACCCAATTTCACTCCCATCATATCACCCTTAATCTTTCCTCTAAGTTCGGATGCTATATTGCAAAAGAAATCATTGAATACATTTGCAACCCGTTCTGGGGCTACTATGGGTTTGTTTAAATTGTCATTTAGAGCGACCCGCCCCGAATTCTTCTTCTCATCTCCAACAATCTGCTTAATAAGCTTCCACTGCTGCTTTGGATCACCCCTACTATCCTCAAATAGAGATCTATAATAGCCCTCCTTAGTCACCCTAATTTCATTAATTAATTTATTTTTAAAGGCATTATAGGAACACAAAAGCACAGTGTTATTCGGATACTTTAGAGTTTTTCTATATAAGGAGTTCTTTTTATTTATTTATTTAACGAGTTTACCATTTATCCATGGTTTTAATTTCACTTTTGACTTAGTTCTGTTATTTATCACTCTGTATGATTTAGAAAAGCAAGATTCTAAAATATTGGAAAAATTTGCATACGCATTAGAAACACTCTGAGCCATATATACAGCATCCCATTTAACCATTTTAATATATTCAAACAATAAACCATAACCTAACTTTGATTTGTTGGGCTGAGTCACTCGTCCTTTATTATAATCATTACATTTCACACACACTACAGTCATCCTATGATCAGTCACTCCACTCTCAATCACCCAACTTTCACACTCTACCCTCAAAAAAATACTACGTCTAAACCAAACATGATCAATACAAGTACTGCATTCTTTAGTAACTCTAGTTGGACCAGTAATT
This sequence comes from Philaenus spumarius, assembly GCA_018207615.1. Classification (NCBI taxonomy): domain Eukaryota; kingdom Metazoa; phylum Arthropoda; class Insecta; order Hemiptera; family Aphrophoridae; genus Philaenus; species Philaenus spumarius. Next base: position 56,908 of record JAGFPH010000122.1, on the reverse strand, counting down.
AGCGACATTAACCCATGGCTCGCCATTTTGATTAAAAAATTATCTAAATATCTCGAGCTTTTTAATAAATCTATATTTATATCCCCACTTATTATTACATTTGGATTTTTTACTGATTGTAAAAACGTATCAAATTCAATAATAAACTGATCGGCATTGTATTCGTGTAATCTGTACAAGGCAATAATTTCGATAATTACATCTTGACCAATATTTACTTTAAACTGCAAGATATCGGCTGTCGTAAGGATGGCCTCCTCAACGTTCCCAACAGATAAACGATCAGATAAGTAAACAACTACTCCTCCCGAGCGATAACGATTGTTACAATTTGCAAACATATTAAAGTTAGGTAAGCTGTACTGATTAACCTCGCTATCTCCAATCCATACCTCACTTAAAATAATAATATCAGGTAATTTATTTAACTCCTGCATTTTTAAAACAAATAAATCAAAGTTTTTTCTTAAACTTCTAATATTTTGTTGTACAACTATGAAATGATTGTACACATGGTCAAAACAATACTTTAAAATATTAATCATTAGATATTAAAACTATAAAATTATTCTAAAAAAATCTAGGCTAACTTTAGATAGTACGATAATTTCCATAGATAGATTATCTGATTTCCAAGTACGTATTTAAACCAACGAACAAACAAGGGGCTGCTAACGCCTTGCAATAGAGTTGCGTAAATAAGTTGTCAAGTTGTTTTTATTAATTTAACTGTAGGTTTTTGTTTTAATCATTTAAATTTGTTCGAGTGATTAATATGTTAACATAATGTGTTATGTATACTTTAAACATAAACCTTTAAATGAAATGTGAAACAAATTAATACAGACGTTTCGGCTAGTAATCATCCATGGTCACGTAATGGCTTTATTCATAAGCCTTCGTCATTACATATAATATAAATATATACATAACATTTAAAACACATATACTCATTTACCAATACTCAAAACAGTTATTTTAAAACTCATTGTCTTGTATCCAAGTCACTGGTTATAATGAATGAAATTTATTATGTCCGTCTATGTGACTTTTATTATAAAGTACTTTACTTACGGTACTTATTCCATGACG